>LBNU01019436.1:159954-182870 GCA_014162995.1 Artemisia annua
CGACGAGAATTAAATCATCTTTCTATAGATATATTCATTTTTATATATTTTCGACGAACTTTTTTTAAAAAAAATTTCCGCCCAAAAAAATCATATATGATTTGTAAAAATCATATATGATTCGTTAAAATCAAATCATATATGATTCAGAATCATATATGATTTGATTTTAACGAATCATATATGATTTTTACAAATCATATATGATTTTTCTGGGCGGAAATTTTTTTTAAAAAAAGTTCGTCGAAAATATATAAAAATGAATATATCTATAGAAAGATGATTTAATTCTCGTCGTGATGGTATTTTTTTTTGTAACTTGACGATTTACCGTTTTCAAGATATTTTGTTTAAAAAAAATGGAAAATAAAAATGGGTGGCTATGATTGGTTTATTGGTTCTATGTCAAATATGAGATCTATATTGATCTCATCTCATCAAATATATTTTCTTTTAAATTCTACGACATCCGCTTCGAATATGTGAAAAAAATTTATAATCTTTTTAAAATTCCTATTATCTAATTTTTAGCAATCAAAACTGGCTCGCGAATGTAAGAGGTAAATTGTGGAGATTAACCTAAAATTAAATGGGGAAACATAAGTCCATGTTTTTTTTCTCCTTTTTTCTTTTTCTTATTATTTTTTTCATTTCTTTTTTTTTTCAATTCACGTAGATTTTTTTCTTATTTTTTTTCTTTCTTTTATGTTGTTCTTTCAATTTTTTTTTTTTTTTTTTTTTTTTTTCTTTTTTTTTTTTTTTTTTTTTTTTTTTTTTTTTTTTTTTTTTTTTTTTTTTTTTTTTTTTTTTTTTTTTTTTTTTTTTTTTTTTTTTTTTTTTTTTTTTTTTTTTTTTTTTTTTTTTTTTTTTTTTTTTTTTTTTTTTTTTTTTTTTTTTTTTTTTTTTTTTTTTTTTTTTTTTTTTTTTTTNTCATACGTCTTTTACTGTGTTCATACGATTTCGCCCGTTTTCATACGTTTTTCGTCCGCTTTCGCCCGTTAACGTCTGTTTTCATACGCTTTCATCTGTTTTCTTACATTTTCGCTCGTTTTAATACGTTTTCGTCCGTTTTCATACGTTTCGTTCGTTTTAATACGTTTTCGTCCGTTTTCTTTTGTTTTCGTCCATCACAAGTTATATTCTGTGATATTCTAAATATCACAAGTTTTATTCTGAATATCACAAGTGATATTCTGTTATATTTGGAATATCACAAGTGCTATTCTGAATATCACAAGTGATTTTCTGTGATATGCAGAATATCACAAGTGATACTATGAGTACCACAAATGATATTCTGGATATCATAAGTAATATTCATCCATTTTTCATACGTCTTCGTCCGTTTTTAGACGTGTTTTACGCTTTCATACGTTTTCGTCCGTTTTAATACATATTCATTCGTTTTCTTACGTTTTCGTTCGTTTTCATATGTTTTCGTCCGTTTTCGTCCAGTTTTCAAACGTTTTTGTCCTTTTCATACATGTTTTTACACTTTCATACATTTTCTTTCGTTTTCATACATTTTCGTCCGTTTTCTTATGTTTTCGTCCGTTTTTTCATTCTTTTCGTACGTTTTTAAATGTTTTTTTTTTGCCATTTTTAAACGTTTTCATATGTTTCTAAATATCACAAGTGATATTCTGTAATATTCTAAACATCACAAGTTATATTCAGAATATCACAAGTGATATTCTGTGATATATTCTGAATATCACAAGTGATATTCTGAATATCACAAGTGATTTTCAGAATATCATAAGTAATATTCGTCCATTTTTCATACGTCTTCGTCCGTTTTCATATGTGTTTTTACGCTTTCATACGTTTTCATCTGTTATCATACATATTCGTTCGTTTTCTTACGTTTTCGTTTTTTTTCATATGTTTTCGTCCGGTTTCATCCGTTTTCTTTCATTTTTGTCCAGTTTTCAAACGTTTTTGTCCTTTTCATACATGTTTTTACACTTTCATACATTTTCTTTCGTTTTCATACATTTTCGTCCGTTTTCTTATGTTTTCGTCCGTTTTTTCATTCTTTTCGTACGTTTTTAAATGTTTTTTTTTTGCCATTTTTAAACGTTTTCATATGTTTCTAAATATCACAAGTGATATTCTGTAATATTCTAAACATCACAAGTTATATTCAGAATATCACAAGTGATATTCTGTGATATATTCTGAATATCACAAGTGATATTCTGAATATCACAAGTGATTTTCAGAATATCATAAGTAATATTCGTCCATTTTTCATACGTCTTCGTCCGTTTTCATATGTGTTTTTACGCTTTCATACGTTTTCATCTGTTATCATACATATTCGTTCGTTTTCTTACGTTTTCGTTTTTTTTCATATGTTTTCGTCCGGTTTCATCCGTTTTCTTTCATTTTTGTCCAGTTTTCAAACGTTTTTGTCCTTTTCATACATGTTTTTACACTTTCATACATTTTCTTCCGTTTTGATATATTTTCGTCCGATTTCTTACGTTTTCGTCTGTTTTTAAATGTTTTTTTTTTTACCATTTTCAGATGTTTTCATATGTTTCTGAATATGAAAAGTTATATTCTGAATATCACAAGTGATATTCTGTGATATTCTAAACATCACAAGTTCACAAGTGATTTTCTGTGATATGCAGAATATCACAAGTGATACTATGAGTACCACAAATGATATTCTGGATATCATAAGTAATATTCTGTGATATTCATAATATCACAAGTGATTTTCTGAATATTATAAATGATTTTCTGAATATGACAAATAATCTTCAACAAATGTTTTGTAACATGAAAATTACAAGTGATATTCTGAAAATCACAAGTGATAGAGATTCAGAAAATCACAAGTGATATTTAGAATATCACCATTGATATTCAGAAAATCACAAGTGATATTCTGACACTATGTTCTCGAGTTGAGTAAAAGAGAGGAAGAAAAGTGAAAGTGATAAAGTTTGTGTTCTCCAGTTTTTTTAGGAAGTAAAGTGAAGTAAAGTGAAGTAAAGTTGTTACATTTTAGTTACAAAACTTTCACTCTACTTTTAGGGTGAAAGTCACTTTACTTCCTCTCTCTTACTTTACTTCCTATTTCTTTCACTTTCATTCATTTTTTTTCTTTAGAACGCACCGTGAATATCAATTGTGATATTCAGAAACGTATAAAAACGGACGAAAACATAAGAAAACGGATGAATACATATGAAAACGTACGAAAACATAATAAAATCACAAGTGATATTCAGAATATCACAAGCTATATTTAGAAAATCACAAGTGATATTCTGGATATCACTGAATATCACTTGTGATATTCAGAAATCACTTGTGATATTAAGAAACGTAAGAAAATTGACGAAAATGTAAGAAAATGGACGAATACGTATGAAAACGGACGAAAACGTATGAAAGCGTAAAAACACGTATAAAAACAGACAAAAACGTATGAAAAATGGACGAAAACGAAAGATAACGGATGAAAAAGGACGAAAACGTATTAAAGCGAATGAAAACGTAAAAAATTGGACGAAAACGTATGAAAACGGATGAAAATGGGCGCAAATGTAAGAAAACAGATGAAAACGGACGAAAACAGGTGAAAGTGTATGAAAGCGTAAAAACACGTCTGAAAACGGACGAAAAATTGACGAAAACGAAAGAAAAATAGATGAAAATGGACGAAGACGTATGAAAACGAACGAAAACATAAGAACACAGATGAAAACGTATGAAAATGAATGAAAAGACGAAAATGTATAAAACGGACGAAAAGTTTGAAAATAGACGAAAACGCCTAAAAATGAGCGAAAACATAAAAAACGGACAAAAACGTCTGAAAACAGACGAAAACGTATATAAACATATGAAAACAGACAAAAACATATAAAAACGGACGAAAACATATAAAAACTGACGAAAATGTTTGAAAACGGACGGAAACAGACGAAAACATTTGAAAAGAGACGAAAACGTATGAAAACAGACAAAAATATATGAAAACAGACGAAAACGTATTAAAGTGAAGAAGAAGGGGGAAAACGTGAATTAAAAAAAAAAACATGAATTAGAAAATAAAAGAAAAACGTGAATTAGGAAAAAAAAAAAAGAAACAAAAAGAACACAAAAAAAAATAAAAAAAAATAAATAATAATAATAATAAAAAAGACAAAAAGACAGAGAAAAAGGAAAAAAACTATGGACTTAGGTTTCCATATTTAATCTTAGGTTAATCCCCACCATTCGATCAAACTAGATGTATGGTGGAGATTTGTCCCTTAGTATGCACCAAAATAAGAGTATGCATTTGAATTTTTCTCATCACAACAGTAGGTTAAGATAGTAACAAAAATTAAAAATATTTAAGATCTACTAACCTGATTATAAGTACTGAGATAGGGCCTCGATGTCTTGGCTCGTTATTACATAAAGAAATACAGTACTCCCTCCGTCACATATTAAATGTCCATATTTGAATTTTCAAGTATTTCTTTATCAACTTTGACCTTAAATATTTTTGCTTGTTTTATATAATATTTGATAAAAATTATACGCAAAGAAAATGCATTTAAAACTCAATCCATTCATATATTTTGTATCAAGTTATTACACAAACAAAAATATTTAAGGTAAAAGTTGAAAAAAAAAAAAAAAAAGACTTCAAAAAGTCAAATTAGACATTTAGTATGGGACGGAGGGAGTATATAATATAACTGTAGATATCATGAGGTCTTCAGTTATCACCAACTAAAGTAGATGCCCTACTATAATTAGCTTAAAAGAAGAAAAAACATATGCTAAAGAATCCATTACGCGCCTAATTAACCCAATTATTAGCGACCTCTTTTTTACTCTTACAACTTATCCAAATGATGAAAAAGCAACATTATTTTTTGAGGCCGTCTATTGCTAGTTCTTGAAAGTCAGCCATTATATTCGTATTCTAGTTTTTAACTTACGAAACGAAAAATAGAATCGAAAGGAACAAAAACTAGCAAAGCATTAGAAAAATGATTATTCCTAAAAAATAACAAAGCTCACCGCTTTTTTGGCAAACGAACATTAAAAATCAAAAAGCTCATTGTTCACCGCTCATCACCCAACGCCAAACATAGCCGTTTATAACTTTAAATAAAGGATAAGATTGTCAAAATTTATTTATTCCAAGAAATGCAAATGGAATCATGCCATTCACGATGAGATAATACAGGGTTATATAGAACTTGGACATCCAAATACATTGACGTACTATACAATACATTAATACATGTTGCTTAAAAAACAATATAGATGATATACATGCATCAGGAAAATTAATTAGGAAATGTCACTTGTAAAAACAAAAGTTGATTGATGCATCACAACTTTCGTATACACTAAAGCAACATAAAACAATCATTGATAAGAACTATTTTAAATGTCACTAGCTTGTGTAATTATATTTAATATATATGGTTGTGTTTCGCGCAGGTTTACAAGGGCTTGAGCTTTTATAATAAGCTAGCTTATAAAATAAATTTTATTTGTTATGTAAGTTTATGCAAATTTTTATAAGTTATAAGCCTCCATAAGACCAAGCCATTGAAACGAGCTTATAGGAGGCTTATAATTAGTCAAATTACTAAAAAAATATTTTAAAATATAGTAGGTTACCATGTAAAGCTGGAAATATATCTTAATTTAATTTAATTTATTTTTATATGATTTTACATTAATAAGTTTCAGCTCTAACTAATTCGTCAAACAACTTTATAAAAATATAAGCTAAAGCATTCAACTTATAAAATAAACTCTAACTTCAGATCATTTCACCAAACATACCCGTGTATTAAGGAACAAAATTGATGGATATCATTAACTTTCATCAGTTCATATAGATTGAAGTTGAAACATCATGTACTCTTTGTTATTTAGTTTCCGCTACCGATATGTAGAGGAAACTTTAATGAAAGTTCCTTCAGTATTCACACTCTTTCATCTGAGTGGTTTACAAGTGCACTTTAATGTGTGTCTGAATACCTTAAACATAGTCATAGGGCTACATTTAACAATTTAATATCTAATTAAATAAAGAGTAAATTGCAAAAGTCGACTTGTGGTTTGGCTAAATTGCATGTTCAATCTCTATCCTTTCGAAAGTGCACACATCCTCCCTGTGAGAAACTTATAATGCATATTTGGTTCATACTAAAGTTAAACTACTAAAGTACACTCTTTGTCTTCTCTTTCACTTTGGTCCTTGTGAGGATAATTTAGTCATTTAATTTTGGCTAGGGATCAAGAGTGCACTTATAAGTTCCGCACAGAGACGTCGAGTGCATTTTCAAAATGAAAGGGGTTGAACTTGTAATTTAGTCAAACCACAAGGACGACTTTTAGAATTTACTCTAAAATAAAGCACAAACTTCTACTTTTTGTTCTCTCTAAAAATTACACTTGTAAGTTCTACATAGAGATGTCGAGTGCATTTTCGAAATGAGTAAGATTGAACTTGCAATTTGACCAAACCAAGGAAGATTTTTTGCAATTTACTCTAAAATAAAGCAAAAACTTTTACCTTTTTCTAAAAGTTAGGTATATACCATAAAAAAATATTAATCGTTAACCAAAACAAAATATATCATAGCAATAAATATTTAATTATCTTTCAAAGACATACTCACGACGATTTTTTTTCTTTTTTGCTTTCTTTTTCATTGTATTTTTCTGTGTTGAAACTTGCATTATTTATCACATTTGATATGACACTATTTGAAAGTTCGCACATTTAACGCATGTAATAGAAATGAAAATATAACTCTATACTCAATTCCGAAAATTTGTTCTGTTTATTGAAACTGTACATTCATAGCTTTTAAACTATATATAACAAATTATATTTCCAATTCTATATTAAAACAATTAATTCGTTAAAGTTGGACAAAACATAAAATAATTTAAAACTTTCACTGTTTGTTGGCGTGCTATTAATACTTTCCACTGTAAAATCACATATTATTTAAGGCTAGAGATTTGAAGATTACCGTATTATTATCGACTAGCTTCAAGGCCCGCCCGATGGGCGGCTAGTTTTAAGATTTATTTTTATAAATAATAGATGATAAAAATAATAGCATACTCTACTAAAATTAAACACTCTACTCTACTCAAATCAAACACTCGAAGAATCTTTGCAACATATATGCTTCTTTTCTCGGCTGGAGGCATTATGCTCATTTGGTATATGTTTTGCTACCCTCGCTATATGCAGCTTCATAAATCCATATCCGTTTTCCAACTGAAATAAGTCGACATGGCTGATATTATAACATTCCAACATATTTCAATTATAAAAAATAATGATGCCCTTAGCTTTCTATTAGCAAACATACTTGGAAGCTGAAGACATTGTACCAAGCATAAAATATAAAAGTGGACATGAATTTTAATAAGCTATTTGGTAGCAAGGCTTCATAAACTTACATCAAAATATCCAATTCGTATTATTATTTGTTCCACTTAATGTCATCGTAGACACTTAGTTGTCCACCTATAATGAATAATGAGCAAGAGTAGTAAATGATAAAAGAAAGAAGCGTCATCTTTTTTCCCCCTTAAAATTCATCAAAGGATCTTTACCCATATGCCTGTTGCCGTAGTCGCAATCTTTGAAAATGTGCCACATAAAGAGTCAACTTATTCACACATTTTACACAGATACACAGATGGTTACACCGTTGTGAAAATAAAATTTCAATACTAAATGAGTTTTCTATTGATTACATGTAGTGCAAATAATCACATTGCCCATTGTAAATACATTTGGGCGTATTTCGACCCATTCCACCCATTTCTTTTTTAGCTTTACATTCCTAAAGCACAGATCAAATCTAAGTTCCCACCTTATCAAAATTTGTACCTTTTAAAGTTTGAGTATTAATAGTGTTACACTATCGACATATTATTTACTGAAGTTTATATTATGTACCTACACCGTGGAAATAAAATCATATTCATTCACTTTAATCACCTACGCAAATCCATGGAGCTCTTGTTTAAGAACCAACCAACCTGGCCTTCAAAAAATGATCGAGTAGCGATTACCCTTTTTCACGTCTGTAGCCGTGATGTTCATGAGATCTAAGTAGCAAGGTCAAGCACAACCTTTAATTACACAAACAATGGAACTTTGTCAATATATTATACCAAGAATATCAAACAGAAAATAAGTCGGAATCATTTTCTTACCAATCACCGCTGTGAGCCATTTCTTTAGCTTTCCATAGTATTCGTTGCCTGCCTGCCTCATGAAAACTTGGTTATCCTTTTATAGTATATTACTACTATACTACTATTTACAACAACTTGAGCTTATTTGGTAATGGATATCAACAAACTTAAAAAGGGATAGAGGAAGTTACCATATAATTAAACTTGCAGATAACGCCTCAACACAAGATAGATCGCAGGGTCGACCCTAATTTACTGGATTTGCAGCTACCAACCATGGTTCTGCATTGCAACCAATTCATGAATTCAAGAAACAAATAGTGATAATGTCAAGCCTAATAGCTTGAAAAATTATGAAACACGCAGAAGTATTGCTAAGCGCATATAGTGAAACTGAGTGATTATGGCTAAAGAAGAAAATATGCAAACGTAATACCATTTGACTGTCTGAAGCCTTTCTTCAAACTCGAGATCGGAGGTAAAACTTTTGGGTATTCTGCCTTTCTTGGAATTTGTCACAGCCTCACAGGTTCCTCTAAGGACAAATTTTTAACAGTTGGTAGTAATAGATCAAAAATACAAAGACTCTTTATAATACTTGATTAATAGACTTTAAACAGACATAAAATTGCGTCATCCTTAATCGGTTAACAATGGTTAGTTATATCATCAGATAAAATAGGGACAACTCTTGTCGAAAGGTATTTCATGCAATTTGCAACATTTGTGTTGGTTCTAAAGTACATGATACAAAGATACATGTTATAAATAGAATTCACTTACGATTAGGTATAGAACCAGGTTGCTGAAATATTGACTTCCTGCAATTTTTAACAGCAGATAGTGAGTTTTACGTCATAAATTCATTATCTAATTATTGAGACTAATTTAAATTTTTTATGGATTTCAAATTTCCTCACCTTTTCTACACACATAGGCTAAAGGTGGTGGAAGGAAGAAAAGTTACTGGTTGGGCTGCAAGAGACTCGTGGCGTCCTTTCTCCTTAATCTTACCATCTCAAGTATCTTTCATGTAAACATATGAACTTATCTACAAAATCTACACACAGTTTGATAAGCAGTCATTCAAATTGTGTCATGATATTTCCAAATATTTAACTGCATGTGGGTTCGAAATGTGCAGGAAAATAGATTCAGAAGATGTATTGTTCAAGGTCTTCTTCAAGGTCCTGTTATGGGAGTTCGGTTAAAAAAGCATCTAAATTTAAGTGTGTTTGAATGAATGTATGTTTTGAGTTCACTCACAAATAATCAATCACAAAATCAATTCAGACGCGCAACCCCAAACACACCTCTAATCTCACAAAAATATATGTAGCATTCTTTGACTTAAGCAGCTAACATTTACACAAATAGATACCCGACCAACGCATAGTTAATGATCTGGTATACATATCACGACAAACCTCTTCGAAACTAAAACTAAAAAGAGTTTCTATGACTTTAAAAACAGTTGGAACTTCGGTTTATCGGAAAGTATTGTACCTTAATTTTTTCGACCTCGTCTAATTAAGAATGAACTTCGGTTTCTCGGAAAGCACTAATAGGTAAAAATAGTATCAAGATTGAATTATTTACCTGCAAATTTAAAATAAGTACCAGGCATCATTTGGATCATCAGATTGTTTGCAGAGGGAAGGTTCATTTTCTACTCGTGTGTCACAACATTCGTTCACCTATTCCATTTACCTATTACCGACTGACTTCACTTCCCAGCAAATTGAGTTAGTTAAGTTCTTCTTTGCTGACATTAAGATTTTGGAAAAGTAAGAATACCTGTTAGGAATCAGCAAGCAAAGTATCTTCACAGAACAGCTTTGAGAACATACCTTCCCAGATCTGAGAGTCTTCTTGGTTTTTCTTGTAGATAAGGGTAGCTGACCATACAAAGAACCCACCAAATCGCAATAGACGATTCAGCTACAACTGTAGTTTACCACCTAACAGTTAAATTAAATGAAATAATTATTTTTGGGAACAAATACAAAGTATATAAAATTAAGAAATGAGAAAAGAAACATGAAGAAGTTGAAAAGAGGGTCAGGCAAGCTTCAAGGGTGCTTGTCTTAGCTTATTGGATGGGCTTATTAGCTTATTTTGTTATGAGCTTATAAAAGCTATAAGCTCAAAATCCACTAAAACTGAGCTTATGAACTTATATAAAAAAGTCCCTTATTACAATAAGATACCCAGTCCGTTTGATCAACAAAAAGTTATCATGTTTTATCAAAATTTAAACATACATTGCATTATTAACTAATGATCAGCTAATCAACTAAAACAATTATAACAAAATATTAATCACGTTGACTCACTTCGTTTTCATGACTAATTTGGAATTATCGAGAAGACGTCACACAATCTATAGTGGGTTTGTTGTAGATATTATAATATGTGACTAATGAGAAGATGATTACACTAAAATCACCAACTTTAGTTTTGTTAATGGTCATGAAACAAAATTATTATGGCTGCATTTTCAATGTGGGTTATAACTTATCACCAAGTATAGCTTCTTTTTTAATGTAGGTTAATAAAAAAAATGCACCAACCAATATTAACATCAATCAAGTTAAACAAAAGCTAATGATACCAGCCCATAATTCTAACAAATATAGTTTTCATTTGCACCCAATAAACTTAATTCGACATCATAAACGGGCAAAAAAAATCTACCTTTATTAGCTTTCCTGTAAAGCATTTCATCAAACACTTGTAGCTTGTCTCCAATACAACAATGGAAAACATCATGAATCCCTTAATGGTATTCCGTAGATATACCCAACTGCATAAGACGAAACCTCAAGTTAGCTATATGATACCATACTTTATCACTATTGAAAGTATATATACATATCTCCATAGCCTGATAAAAAATAGTGTATGAATCATCTGATTATTTTCTCGTTAATCTCTATAATTGAATTGGGAGCCTCTTGGGTTTGCTATCTTTCAAAGGTGCCTTAATATCTGCATATTGTCTTTCAAGTGCTTTCATGATTGCTCTTTCTACATTTGCAACCACTTTTAATGTGTAAAAATAAGAAAAATAACATTTAGCATCAAAATATGTCATTCATACAATCATTACCAACTTATAAACTTGTTTTTTTTTTGTTATAAACTTACAATCTCCTAGATCAATATGTATTGAGGCAATCGGTTAATCACAACTTCATGCTTATTTGATTTTATTAAATACATATTATCCTCATTCCTCAAGTTCCAACTGCAAGAACCACACCTTTATTTTATTAATTTCTTTGTGCTCAAGTGATCCGCAAGACGTTGGGCTCTCAATCAGGTATAAATGCACAAAATTACATACATGAAATTTAAAAGATATGCAGTGATCAGAATTTTACGGAAGCAGAAAAATGGCTCACCGATGCACAAAAACTTCCCGGCACACTTCAAAACGTGTTGATGATGAGAAATGAAGACGAATAGATCTTACACTTTTGTTTTCTTAATCCGAAACCTGCAAATCTGATAAAAAGAATTATATAGTAGCATTCATAAACACAAACCAAAAGTATTTTCAACAGTTGAAAAATAAATCATTCATGCATTTTATCAAACACTTAGAGTACATGAGAATAACATAAGCTTCAACACTTAACTGTTTAGTGTAGTAAAAGAAATTACCTTTTAAATGTACTAAGTAGTCCTAAAAACATATTAAATCATCATATTTTACAATCAGATGGATATTAATAATCTAAACACGAATCGTATGTTAAAAAAACCCAATCCGAATTCAACACTATAACCCTAATACATGAACACAAAACTATAAATTAAGACTTATATGCAACACCAACACCTAACCTTTTAAAAATCTAATTCAAGACATTCATCAAACACCTATTATGCAATATTAAACCAACAAAATAAGTTGGCTAACATAGTATTTTCAGACAAAGAAAAAAAGATAAGATTGATATGTAGCATACCTTTTTCTGTTTTTAGGTATTGCTTATTTCATTCAAGACAAAGATCATCAACCTGCAAAATGAAAAACTATATTGGGGTTTAGAAATTCTTAATTTTGAAATTGAAGTTGAAATTGAATACCTGAATCGAATTATACCTATGCTGATTGAATGACTAAAATTAAGGGATTGCGTTTTTATATATCTTTGAAAGTGATGTGGAAGCTGTTAAATCTGGTGGCATGATTTTGATCTTGATGTGGAAGCTGATATGGTTGCGTGTTTCTTTGAATTTTGATTTTAATTAAACGTTAATTTGAATGGATGTTGGTTTTGATTTTTCGGTTAGGGTTTTACAAAGGGCATCTCTAGAGAGAATGGTGTGTGTGTTTTTTAGATGGGTTGTATCAAATGTGAAGCTTTGAGTGATGCCGCCTATATTTCTCACATTTAATGATTTTTTTTGCTGAAATGAAATGTAGGCCGTTGATTAAAGGGATTTCCACGTGGCGAATTTAGAGGTATTTTGGGTTAGAGATTGCTTTTCAAAAGCTTGTTTTATATAGTTAGTAGATTCATGTCACGTCATATTTGATTAAACACGTATTTATAAATCTTATAATTACGAATTTCTTTTCTTATAAAAGATTGTGTATTTCTTAACGCATGTGATTTTTAACACATGTGAATATGTGATTTTTATCACAACTGATCGATTATGACATACGCGTAAATGTTTGTAAAGATAACAATGTTTAGTTTTAAGGTTAAGAAGCTACTGAATTTTTGGAGTAAAATATGAAAGTTATGTCAATTATTAGAGCAAGTGCAGTGGTAATGTGCTTGGGGCGTTAAGGCCATTTTAACGCGCGTTAACGTGCGTTAGGCGATGTGAAGCCTCGCGTTAAGGCCGCGTTAACACGGCAAGTTATTACACTAACGCAACGTTAAAGCTAAAGTGTGTAAAAAAAAAAAAAATCCTTTTACCCCCTCCAACGTCTATATATATATCCGTTGGGTTTGAAAAAAACTTTTCATTTGCACCCCCTACATTAATTCAAACGGCTAGTTTTGTATTTAAAAAAAAAAAAAAAAAATCATATAAACACAACTATAAATACCAACTTAACACATATATATTTTTCATACATCCACTACTAATTCTCCACTCTTTATACTTCCTATATAAAAAAAAAAAACATTATTCACTCATAATGGATCCAAATCAAAATAACGAATTTGGTCCGAGTTGGTCAGACATTGATGACGAAGAAGACATACAGTTTATGGTTAATGCGTTCGAGTTACATCAGCGCTTAGAATAAGAAGAAGGTCATCCTCAGGTGCCCCGTACCCACATATATCGTGAACGTGAGCTTGCTGAAGAACGTTTGCAAAACGACTATTTCGTTCAAGGTTGCAAGTATACGCACGGTAAATTCCGTAGGAGGTTTCGTATGAGCCGGAAACTATTTCTACAAATAGTCAAAGGTATTGAATCTTACGAATCCGATGATATTCCAGATCACTTTAAATACTTTAAGTTAGGACCCGATTGTACAGGTCGAGGTAGTATTAGTGCACTTATGAAGTGTACGTCTGCAATACGCCAATTGGCGTACGGCACCGCCCCAGATGCGTTCAATGAGTATCTGCAAATGGGTGAGACTACTTCACGTCTTTGTCTTGATAATTTTAGCATGTGTGTTATGGATTTGTTTATGCATGAGTTTTTAAGAACACCAACATGGTCTGACATTCAACGTATTTACGAATTGCATGAACGTCAACATAGTTTTCCGGGTATGCTTGGTAGCATTGATTGCATGCATTGGGCGTGGAAAAATTGTCCGGTGGCTTGGCATGGGCAATTTGGTAGGGGTGATAAAAGATACCCAACGATAATGCTTGAAGCTGTTGCTTCACAAGATTTGTGGATTTGGCATGCATTTTTTGGTGTGGCAGGGGCAAATAATGATATTAATGTTTTAGATAACTCTAACTTGTTCGACAACATTCTTACTAACGAATCCCCAAGGGCACCCTACATGGTAAATGGAAGAAGGTATGAACAGGGGTATTACTTAGCTGACGGAATTTACCCGCAGTGGTCAACTTTCGTCAAATCCTTCTCGGCAATGACTGACGAGAAACATAGTTATTTTAAAAGGAAGCAACAAAGTGCACGCAAGGATATCAAACGTGCTTTTGGTGTGCTACAAGGACGTTGGGGTATACTACAACAACCGGCACGTGCATGAGAAATTGTCAAGATACAACGAATCATGTATACCTGCATTATTTTGCATAACATGATTCTAAAAGATCAAAAGTTTACACTCCGTGAGTATGGCAGAATGTGGGTAGATCCGGCACCAAATTTGAGTCAACAAAGGTGGATCGACAGGTGTGATACGCAGAGGCGCAAGACAAGGGAAATGCGCGACGCAGGAATGCATACTCAACTCCAACGAGACCTTATGGAGCATGTTTGGCAGAAACGTCTTCAACGCCAACAACAACATGAAGAAGAATATTCCGAAGACGATGAATAAGTAGTTGTAATTCGTATGGTTTAATTTCCTATGTTTTGGTTTTTTTTCTCAATCGTTGTTCTTGTTATTTTAAGTTTTTTTATATTTCGTATTGTAATGTTTAAGTTTTAATGTTATGTGGTTTATTAAATGAATTGTTGGTTTTAGTTTAGGGGTTGAATTTGAAAATAGTTGAGTTAAAGCTGAGTTATTATTGTAGTTGTTTTTTTCTGAGTTAAGGTTAATGTGTTAAAGCTGACGTGGCGCTGACGTGTCACTGAGTTAAGTTATAACCTGTGTTACCATTTGCTTGCTCTTACAGATTTTTTGAGGTTTGAGATTCACATATGAGGATTAAATTATTACGTTTTAATAATCTTATAACCATTATACTACGAGTACGCAGCGGATGGATCTAGTTTGATATATATGGATTGACATGTAATTACACATAATTACTAACCTCTTATCACTTGAATTACTAAGACAAGTGATGTTCTTGATTCTTGTTCTTGATCCTGAACGAAACACCAATGACAACTAAAGTAAGTTGTCTTTATTATTGCATACACTACACGTCACGTGGAATATGTGAATGCTATTTCTTAACACGAATAAAGCACGAAACTAACAAGGTTTTGATTTGGTTAATTTGGATCGCCAAAAACCTAAGGGTTTGGGACGATCGGTTACACAAGATAGGGGAGGAGAGGGTTTTTGTTCTAGTTTAGGGTTTGCAAGATTAGCTAATAATGAACCTAGGGGTTCCTTATTTAGCCTAAATATCTTGGGGTCCAAATTAGACACAAACATTTATTCTTTACCCTTTGATCGGCCGAACACTAACACCCACTTGGGCTTGTAAGTCATTTGGGCTTTTACCAATATTTACGAGTCCATTACTTGTTAATTAGTTAGTCCGTTAGTTAATTAAGCATCTAACGGTTAAACTAATGATCGTTAAATCATTTCGTGAATTATATATAATTAATATAATTACTATATATATAGTTATATCTAATTATATTTAATTATATTATAAACATATTCCTTCGGTGTATACGTGTGTCCCCCAATAGACTCACTTATCTCCGGTTGTATAGTTACGAATTAAACTTGAGCACTACCAATAGCTCCCACTTGCGAACGTCATAATCATTGTAACTCATACCAACAATGGTAAGCGTCTAGCAACACGCCATTGCTCCCAGAAATACGTGAGTATGGTTTTGTAAAACGTCTCAGTATAAATGGTTTATAAATACACATCCTTTTGTTTTTTATACTTGTTAAACTATGAATATGGATCAAAGTCATTACATATTGTTTAACATATTTTGTTTCTCGTTTTAGATATTAATCAAGATTAATCAGATACTTGTTAAACTATGGATATAGATCAAATTCATTCCATATTGTTTAAAATATTATGTTTCTCGTTTTAAACTATGGATATGGATCAAAGTCATTCTATATTGTTTAACATATTCTGTTTCTCGTCAAACATCTCAGTTTAAATGGTTTATAAATACGCATCCTTTTGTTTCAGATACTTGTTAAACTATGAATATGGATCAAAAGCATTCCATATTGTTTAACATATTATGTTTCTCGTTTAAGGGATATCATTAAATAGGTGAAGGATGCACACTTTTTTATCATCGGAAGCAAATAAGAAGGTTAAATTGAACACTATTTTTACTAGTTTATATATATATATATATATATATATATAATTTTAATGAATGAAAGATTTAACTTTGTTTATCTGACATAAATGTTGAAGTTCAGGTTGATGTTGTTGTTTAAGATTAACTATTGATATCATGTTGTACAAAATGTGTGAGTTTAGTAGCACATAATGAGCGTTAATGAAGTTAAAATATACTCCGTAAAGTTTTTTACAATTTTTTTTCGGATATCCGTATATAAATTTTAAATAATAATTACATGAGTCATTTTTATAAGTACAATCGAGTATATTTATTTTCATATCACAATAACTCATGCTTACCATTTGATATTTATATTACCGTTAATAATAATTTTTTCGTATTTAATATTCAAACCCGTGTACGCATAAATTATATTTTTAAATAGGATAACATGAGTCCTTATTTAACGTATATAGTAAAAAAATATTTTAGTAGATGAAACAAAAAAAAAATTGTAATTTTAATGGATGAAAGTCTCAAACTAATACTAATACTCATGTAATTGTAAATAAAGTCCATATTATAAACTCTAAAGGTATAAAGTATAGGGGGGTTATTTGTTTATTATCTAAAGTTACTTAAAAAACATGGAGACTTACAATTTACACTTAACTCTATATAATATATTTAAATTCAACCACTAAATTTTATTAATTGTCTCATCTTGTTTTAAGTTTTTGTTTTCATAAATTTGACACCTATATTTTTATTTGTTTTTTTTTTCTCAACCAAATTTTCCACCAAATTTATTAAAGTTTGACCAAAATTAACTCAATTTTGACTTTTTATTGGCCAATTATATTGCTTGATTTCGCTTATGTGTCAAATTGAGCTCTCCTATTGGTCCAAAATTTTTTTCCTATAAGATTGTTTTGTCAAAAAAAAACTCCGAAATTCATTCCATATTGTTTAAAATATTATGTTTCTCGTTTTAAACTATGGATATGGATCAAAGTCATTCTATATTGTTTAACATATTTTGTTTCTCGTCAAACATCTCAGTTTAAATGGTTTATGAATACGCATCCTTTTGTTTCAGATACTTGTTAAACTATGAATATGGATCAAAATCATTCCATATTGTTTAACATATTATGTTTCTCGTTTAAGGGATATTATTAAGTGAAGGATGCACACTTTTTATCATCGGAAGCAAATAAGAAGATTAAATTTAACACTATTTTTACTAGTTATAAGTCCCGTGCACACGGGGTTTACACATACATCAAATTTATTTTAAAATTTTAGTTTCCTATATGGACACATAAAAATTTACTCGTGAAAATTGTGATATAAGTATCTATTAATATATATATATATATATATATATATATATATATATATATATATATATATATATATATATATTTTAATTTTAATGAAGGAAAGATTTAACTTTGTTTATCTGACATAAATGTTGAAGTTCCGGTTGATGTTGTTGTTTAAGATTAACTATTGATATCATGTTGTACAAAATGTTCGAGTTTAGTAGCACATAATGAGGGTTAATGAAGTTAAAATATACTCCGTAATGTTTTTTACAAATGTTTTTCCGGATATCCATATATAAATTTTAAATAATAATTACATGAGTCATTGTTATAGGTACAACCGAGTATATTTATTTTCATATCACAATAATTTATGCTTACCATTTGATATTTATATTACCGTTAAGAATAATTTTCCGTATTTAATATTCAAACCCGTGTACGCATAAATTATATTTTTAAATAGGATAACATGAGTTCTTATTTAACGTACATAGTAAAAAAAAAATAATAATAAAAAAAAAATAGTAGATGAAACAAAAAAATTTGAAATTTTAATGGATGAAAGTCTCAAACTAATACTAATGCTCATGTAATTGTAAATAAAGTCTATATTATAAACTCTAAAGGTATAATGTATAGGGGGTTATTTGTTTATTATCTAAAGTTATTTAAAAACATGGAGACTTACAATTTATACTTAACTCTATATAATATATTTAAATTCAACCACTAAAGTTTTATTAATTGTCTCATCTTTTTTTAAGTTTTTGTTTTCATAAATTTGACACCTATATTTTTATGTGTTTTTTTCTCAACCAAATTCTCCACTAAATTTATTAAAGTTTGACAAAAATCAATTCAATTTTGCCTTTTTATTGGCCAATTATATTGCTTGATTTCGCTTATGTGTCAAAATTGAGCTCTCCTATTGGTCCAATTTTTTTTCCTATAAGATTGTTTTGTCAAAAAAACTCCGAAATGATGTAATTCCTTTATTATATAAAAGATGAAGGCTCAGAAGTATGAAGATACCAATACGTAGTTCATACGATGGACAAAATGTTTTACCAAGACTAGCAGGGTCCCCGCGCGTTGCAGNTTATATTACCGTTAAGAATAATTTTCCGTATTTAATATTCAAACCCGTGTACGCATAAATTATATTTTTAAATAGGATAACATGAGTTCTTATTTAACGTACATAGTAAAAAAAAAATAATAATAAAAAAAAAATAGTAGATGAAACAAAAAAATTTGAAATT
Source organism: Artemisia annua (assembly GCA_014162995.1). NCBI lineage: Eukaryota > Viridiplantae > Streptophyta > Magnoliopsida > Asterales > Asteraceae > Artemisia > Artemisia annua. Next base: position 178,904 of record LBNU01019436.1, read on the forward strand.
TTAATGGATGAAAGTCTCAAACTAATACTAATGCTCATGTAATTGTAAATAAAGTCTATATTATAAACTCTAAAGGTATAATGTATAGGGGGTTATTTGTTTATTATCTAAAGTTATTTAAAAACATGGAGACTTACAATTTATACTTAACTCTATATAATATATTTAAATTCAACCACTAAAGTTTTATTAATTGTCTCATCTTTTTTTAAGTTTTTGTTTTCATAAATTTGACACCTATATTTTTATGTGTTTTTTTCTCAACCAAATTCTCCACTAAATTTATTAAAGTTTGACAAAAATCAATTCAATTTTGCCTTTTTATTGGCCAATTATATTGCTTGATTTCGCTTATGTGTCAAAATTGAGCTCTCCTATTGGTCCAATTTTTTTTCCTATAAGATTGTTTTGTCAAAAAAACTCCGAAATGATGTAATTCCTTTATTATATAAAAGATGAAGGCTCAGAAGTATGAAGATACCAATACGTAGTTCATACGATGGACAAAATGTTTTACCAAGACTAGCAGGGTCCCCGCGCGTTGCAGCTGCGGGTACCCTAAAATAAATTTTATGGGCGTAAAATATCTAGTAGCGTGTCCAAACAGTGTCACAGATCAAATATACATATGCATTCTACTCTTCACGTAGGTCTTCTCGATACACAACGTTTTCGTGAATAATGGCGCAAGTTTCGTAAATTTTCGAGTCCGTTTGCTATGTCGAATGAGCCCAGAATCATTTTTGTGAAAAGTTTAGCCGAATTGACATATATTGCCCTTCTGCCCCTATCTTACACAATCTACCCTCACTTTTCAATTTACATATCCACCCCTCCCCATTTAATATAAAAGCCTTTTATTTTATTTTTTAATTCATTTTACAACTAATAATAAAACACACATTCCACCTACTCTCACTATCTCTCTCTAAACTCTCTCACCGGATCTTCATAATATCCGGCCAGCACCAGCAGAATCCGGCACCACCGTCGCCGGAATAATTTTTCCGGAGAGACCTTTTTCCCTCTCAATCGATAGATCAACCTATTTCTAGCATTTCTGGAGCTTANTTTTACAACTAATAATAAAACACACATTCCACCTACTCTCACTATCTCTCTCTAAACTCTCTCACCGGATCTTCATAATATCCGGCCAGCACCAGCAGAATCCGGCACCACCGTCGCCGGAATAATTTTTCCGGAGAGACCTTTTTCCCTCTCAATCGATAGATCAACCTATTTCTAGCATTTCTGGAGCTTATTAGCTCTCGAAGCACCGTGTAACACCATCCACGCGCCACCACCGCCACTACAGTCTGTACACCACCACCGCCGCACCTTCCCTCGCCACTTCTCTCTCCGTTTTGGTAACCCACGCGCCTTATTCTTTCCCCTTTACACCATTTTTAGCAATCCCTAATTTTTACTTTTTCATAAAATCCAATTTATAATAATTTCTTTTGATAAAACCTTTAACTAAATGTTTTTAAACATGAAAAATCGTGTGGATCTTGTTTTTCTGTCGCGACTCAGTCAACTTGGAAGAACCACCGAGTCGACTCAGTGACTCGCTGTGGATTATAGTTTGATTGATTTCTTCTTTTCTTTTCTTATTATTTCTTGTTTTTGTGATTGGTTTTGGATTCGAGTTTGTTTGGATGTGACTCGGACTGTTGGAACCGAGTGGGGCCAAGCCGTGATTCACGGGAGTCACGGCGAGGCAAGCTGAAGAGATATGTATAGGGTTTGTCTAGGATTCGGATTTGTGGTTATGGTTGTATCTGATTTGATTTGGATGTGGATTTGAATGTGGATTTTGGAGGGAAAATTTTGCATTTACGGATGAGAATTATATAGAGGGTTGTACATTATATTTAAATAATTGTAATATTAGGTGTAGGGGTGTTTTTAATGTTATTTAATGTATAATTATAATATTTTAAGGCCATTAATGGCAAAGAAAAAGTGGTGTGTACATGTAGCTACTAAAGTTGTAAATGTCTAATTATATTTCATTTATGGTATTTAATGTCTAATTGTGTTGAATCACTTGTACTTTTAGCATTGAAATGTGTAAGACTTAATTTTAAGTATTCTATTAATAGTAGGCCTTTGTGCATTATAATTTTACCAAGATATGTGAAGTCATATATTTTTTTTTTAATAATTTATTTATTGTTGTGAACAATAATAGAGGGAATAAAAGTATTCTCCAATTGATCATTAACAAGGAGATTTACAAAAAGTATATATAGACAAACATTAGAGCAAAACCCTGATAGCTAACATGGGTCGTGGGCCTATTATGGGCTATATGGACATCAACATAAAATTATTCATAACACTCCCTATTGGATGTCCATATTATTAATACGCTTAGAAAATGCTGCCTCATTAAAAACCTTGTCAGGAAAACCCAGTGGGGCAAAACCATGACTAAGGGAAAAAGAGTGCAGCGCGTATTATCTCCCTCTGATGACTACATCACTTGAGCTCTTCGAGTAGATGCATTCCAGTATTGTGGTACAATGTCCTAAATGTTGAGGTAGAAGCGCCTTGGTAATTAGATCCGCTAAATTGTCACTTGAATGAACTTGTTGAATAATAATATCACCATTCTTTTGTAAGTCATGAGTGAAGAAGAATTTCGGTAAAATATGTTTCATCCTATCGCCCTTGATATAACCTTCCTTAAGTTGAGCAATACAAGTTCATCATCTTCATGCAAAACTGTTGGTGCCTCATTCTCTGAAGAATTACCACATGATCTACGTATGTGTTGTATCACACTTCTAAGCCAAACACATTTTCGACTTGCTTCATATATCGCTAGAATTTCTGCATGGTTGGATGAAGTCGATGAGATCGTCTGCTTAACTGAACGCCATGAAAGTGTAGTTCCTCCACTTGTAAATACATATACAGTTTGAGATCAACCATTATGAGGGTCAGACGTATATCCTGCATCTGCAAAAACCAACTAGACTTGCATTTGATGGGTTAGTGAAATATAAGCCCACATCCTTTGTACCTTGAAGATACCGAAATATTTGTTTTACTCCATTTGAGGATTATGCCTCGTTAAAACCTTACTAGATAAAACCCGGTGGGACAAAATTATAGTGAAGGAAAAAGAGTACATAACTCCTTTATACGCTCGGGGATGTTGCCTCATTAAAAACCTTGCCGGAAAACCCTGTGGGGACAAAACCATGGTCAAGGAAAAAAGAGTGCAACGCGTATCTTCTCTCTCCTGATGATCACATTACTTAATCTCATTGAGTCAGTCAAATGCACATTGAAGTGTCTTGATAGAATCACGTTAATAAATTCTCTACATGTTATTTTCATATCCATTAACATACGTCATACATATCATTCAAGTACATCATAGAACTTCACAAGTTATTCATTGCAAACACAGTTAATTCATCTGATATATTATATCATGTATGACCATTAGCGAGAATCATAAATATTTCATACACATTTTAGTATGACACTTTAAATCGATATTGTGATCATCATCTTTATAAATCAAGGGGTATTTTTTCATCATGTGACCTCATAAACATGAGTGTCATTTATCTATATAAAGATATGTAACATCCTTCTTTAGCTTTCATGATGCATAATTGTTGGGTTTTAAAGTTAACTCTACTTCTGTGATATCTCTACTGCTGGCAGACAACTCTACTGCTAGATATCTCTACTGCTGAGACTCTACTGCTGGAAGAATACTGCTGTATTATCTATGCTGCTTAGTGATAAGTTTGTATACGCGTCTTTATATTTATAGTAAAGATGTCTTGTAATATTCTATTGTGTTAGAATATCTTTGTCTTGTGTAGGAAGTTGATGTAAGCCCGTAGGGTTCCTTGGTGTATAAAAGGTGATCCTAGGGTTAGACTAGAGTACGTATTATTCTAGTATTCATACACTTCAAGGTTGTAAAACCCTAGCA
>LBNU01019440.1:0-18000 GCA_014162995.1 Artemisia annua
TATGTTCATATTTGTTAACCGGAGTAGTTATTTAGTGGGTTGCAAATTTTAGATTTAGATTTCAATATTAATTTTCTTTGTTAGACATGTGAATCACACTTGCTCTTTACTTACCATTTTGTTTGGTTCAATGGTGACAAAATTTACTCAAAAGTAAAATGCCGACAAAAAATAATAGGGTGAAAAGTCTTTAAAATAATAGTGTCACTATAACAAGCTAAAAATATACTTTAATAATAATCAATAACTTTTTGAGAGAATTGCAAAAATCGTCCCTAAAGTTTGGCCAAATTGCACGTTTCGTCCCGGAAGTTTGGAAAGTGCAAGGATCGTCCCTGTGGGAAACTTTTGGGGCAAAAATCGTCCCTGGCCTACTTCAAATGACTAAAATACCCTTGCCTCTATATTATTTTTCAGATTCTTACACAAATGGTCCCTGTGCTTCGCTAGGCTTTACAAATTTAGTCCTAATTTTTTTTTAATTTATTTATTTAACTATTAATATTAGTATTATTAATTTTATACGTTTTCGTCCGTTTTTGTCCGTTTTTCTTCCGTTTTTCTTACGTTTTTGTCCGTTTTTCTCACGTTTTTTTNAAGAACGGACAAAAACGTAAGAAAAACGAATAAAAACGTATGAAAACGGAAAAAAACGTGAGAAAAACGGACAAAAACGTAAGAAAAACGGAAGAAAAACGGACAAAAACGGACGAAAACGTATAAAAATAATAATACTAATATTAATAGTTAAATAAATAAATTAAAAAAAAAATTAGGACTAAATTTGTAAAGCCTAGCGAAGCACAGGGACCATTTGTGTAAGAATCTGAAAAATAATATAGAGGCAAGGGTATTTTAGTCATTTGAAGTAGGCCAGGGACGATTTTTGCCCCTAAAGTTTCCCACAAGGACGATCTTTGCACTTTCCAAACTTCCGGGACGAAACGTGCAATTTGGCCAAACTTTAGGGACGATTTTTGCAATTCTCTCTAACTTTTTTTTCAAAGTATGATGTTTACAGAAGTCTTGAAATGACATGTTTGTTATTATGTGGATATTTTGCTGATATATATGTATCCATGCATATTTTTCCCGGGGTTTTTTTTTGTAAGCAGTTCGTTAACCTTTGAACTCTGTCTTTAGGTAAAAGTATGACCGTATACATTTCACTTCCTCATATTCCATTTGGGTGGGACTAGATGGTATAAGGCTAGTGATTGCCGAGAATGAGTTTAGTGATGATTTGCGATAAAACTTTGAAATAGTATAAGGCTAGTGATTGCCGAGAATGAGTTTAGTGATGATTTGTGATAAAACTTTGAAATAGTATAAGGCTAGTGATTGAGGCGTTGTTTATTTATTAAGATGTTCTAAGTCTCAATCTGATTCGCACATCTGAATCTGAATATATGGTTGAAAAGTCTGAATCTGATTCCATCTTAATCTGAATAAGTGGCTGAGAAATCTGAATTTGAGTCAAATAAAACTGTTTGTTTTTGTAAAAAATGTCTGAATGTGTTAAGTTATCAGTGTTCACAATTTAAATAACGGGAGGAATAAACTTTATTAAAAAAAATAATAAATAAATTATAATATAGTCAATAAAAGTTTGAAATATTTTAAACAAAACATTGAATCTCATGTTTATTTGACGACGACATAAACAAACAAAAAATAAAATAAAATTCAAAAAAAAAAATAAAAATAAAAATAACGTGTAGAGAGGGTTAGATTGAACTTTTCAAAAAGATTAACTAAATGCGTGATAGAGTTGAGATATATAAGTCCGCTAACAATTTTATTTAAAAAGACAAGAATTTGAAACGAGACAAAAAAAATAAAAAATAAAAATAAAAATAAAATAAAAATAAAAAATGAATAAAGAAACACCCAAATTAAAATAAAAAATCATAAAAAACAAATTAAAAAAAAATAAAATAATAAAATAAAAAAAATGAAAAGGTGTTAAGACACTCCCTTCCCGTCTAGTTCAAAAGGAGGTGTATCCTCTTAATGCTTCTTAATGCTTAGAAGAGAAAAAAAAAATAAAAAAATAAAAAAATAAAAAATGAATGTGTCTGCCTCTTACCGCTTTTTAATGACATAAAAAACAAACACACTTTTTGGGCCAAACATCTTTTTATGTCTAAATGCGCAAGGTTAAAAGGCTGTTAAAAGATATTTTTTTTAAATAAACACCAGCTAACATTATGCATTTTAGGTAAATGTTGAATTGTGGTAATGATTGAATAATTATTTGACGTTTCATCAATTGTAAATAGGCTTTCAATTTTGGTTCTAGTTAGTTTTATTTATTTATTTATTTATTTATTTAATTTATTATTTTATTTTTGGTGTGTGTGTTTTTTTAATAAAAAAAGCAATGTCGCAAAGATCGGTTTAGGCGGTCGATTAATTAACATCTAGGCGCTAGGCGAGGATTAACCGTCGGATTTAGACTAATCGGCCTTATTAATCGGATTGGTTAAATATCGATCAACGTATTGACTAATCGGATAAAAATCGGCAAATCAGGCATAAATCAGCCAAATCGGACAAAAAAATTTGCTTAATCGGCCAACTCGGTTAACGCGGGTTAACGTTTTTCAAAAATTAAAATTGAGGTTTTTTATTTCAATATATCTCACATTTTTCACAAAATCAGTCGATATGGCCATTCAAACACATCTTGTGCAGTGATTTAACACAAAATGTGAAGGTATACTCGTTTTTCTTATTTCAATTGAATGTTAATAACACTAATTGAATTCGGAAATTGATTTCTGAAAATTATTTGAACTATTTGAATCATTTGAACTTTAAACCTTAAAGTATTTTGAGGCATTTCGTTTAGTTTATATGTAATTTCAGAAACTTTTAATTACATATATAAAAAAAATCCAATCTGATTAATCTTTGATTAATTGCTGCCTAACCGATTAATCGCTAGGCTGTACNACCTTTGAACTCTGTCTTTAGGTAAAAGTATGACCGTATACATTTCACTTCCTCATATTCCATTTGGGTGGGACTAGATGGTATAAGGCTAGTGATTGCCGAGAATGAGTTTAGTGATGATTTGCGATAAAACTTTGAAATAGTATAAGGCTAGTGATTGCCGAGAATGAGTTTAGTGATGATTTGTGATAAAACTTTGAAATAGTATAAGGCTAGTGATTGAGGCGTTGTTTATTTATTAAGATGTTCTAAGTCTCAATCTGATTCGCACATCTGAATCTGAATATATGGTTGAAAAGTCTGAATCTGATTCCATCTTAATCTGAATAAGTGGCTGAGAAATCTGAATTTGAGTCAAATAAAACTGTTTGTTTTTGTAAAAAATGTCTGAATGTGTTAAGTTATCAGTGTTCACAATTTAAATAACGGGAGGAATAAACTTTATTAAAAAAAATAATAAATAAATTATAATATAGTCAATAAAAGTTTGAAATATTTTAAACAAAACATTGAATCTCATGTTTATTTGACGACGACATAAACAAACAAAAAATAAAATAAAATTCAAAAAAAAAAATAAAAATAAAAATAACGTGTAGAGAGGGTTAGATTGAACTTTTCAAAAAGATTAACTAAATGCGTGATAGAGTTGAGATATATAAGTCCGCTAACAATTTTATTTAAAAAGACAAGAATTTGAAACGAGACAAAAAAAATAAAAAATAAAAATAAAAATAAAATAAAAATAAAAAATGAATAAAGAAACACCCAAATTAAAATAAAAAATCATAAAAAACAAATTAAAAAAAAATAAAATAATAAAATAAAAAAAATGAAAAGGTGTTAAGACACTCCCTTCCCGTCTAGTTCAAAAGGAGGTGTATCCTCTTAATGCTTCTTAATGCTTAGAAGAGAAAAAAAAAATAAAAAAATAAAAAAATAAAAAATGAATGTGTCTGCCTCTTACCGCTTTTTAATGACATAAAAAACAAACACACTTTTTGGGCCAAACATCTTTTTATGTCTAAATGCGCAAGGTTAAAAGGCTGTTAAAAGATATTTTTTTTAAATAAACACCAGCTAACATTATGCATTTTAGGTAAATGTTGAATTGTGGTAATGATTGAATAATTATTTGACGTTTCATCAATTGTAAATAGGCTTTCAATTTTGGTTCTAGTTAGTTTTATTTATTTATTTATTTATTTATTTAATTTATTATTTTATTTTTGGTGTGTGTGTTTTTTTAATAAAAAAAGCAATGTCGCAAAGATCGGTTTAGGCGGTCGATTAATTAACATCTAGGCGCTAGGCGAGGATTAACCGTCGGATTTAGACTAATCGGCCTTATTAATCGGATTGGTTAAATATCGATCAACGTATTGACTAATCGGATAAAAATCGGCAAATCAGGCATAAATCAGCCAAATCGGACAAAAAAATTTGCTTAATCGGCCAACTCGGTTAACGCGGGTTAACGTTTTTCAAAAATTAAAATTGAGGTTTTTTATTTCAATATATCTCACATTTTTCACAAAATCAGTCGATATGGCCATTCAAACACATCTTGTGCAGTGATTTAACACAAAATGTGAAGGTATACTCGTTTTTCTTATTTCAATTGAATGTTAATAACACTAATTGAATTCGGAAATTGATTTCTGAAAATTATTTGAACTATTTGAACCATTTGAACTTTAAACCTTAAAGTATTTTGAAGCATTTCGTTTATTTTATATGTAATTTCAGAAACTTTGAATTACATATATAAAAAAAATCCAATCTGATTAATCTTTGATTAATTGCCACCTAACCGATTAATCGCTAGGCGGTACCTGACTAAGCCCATAGCGATTTTTACAACATTGAAAAAAATACCTCTTAACATACTTTTAATTTGTCTTGTTCAAACGTGGTAAGATATTTGGGTCATTAAGTGCGTTTGTCTTTTGTCTCGTTTAGAGGCAGCCAAATTCTGAAACGTCTATACACAACAAGATGTGGAGGAGATATCTTATTATCTCTTAATGTGTGTTAACTTCTTTTTCTTTGTTAGTTTTGTTTCTTTGGTTCTTTTTCTATTATATACTTTCTTGATTTTTCTTTTTAATATTGATATAACATTTAAGGAGAATCGTCATTATATTATATTTTACTTTATTTTAGGGATAATTACCCAAATAGACAAGTTGCTTTTTGGTTGGAGGTTTCTGGACCTTTTTTTTTTCTCGTTCCCAAACTAGACTGGGCAACTGGGCAACTTGAATTACCCAACCATGTGTCACCATGTGTCCGATATTTTTTTTTTACCAAAGTAGACCAGTTACCAAATTGTTATACCGAAGTAGACCAATTGTCCTATGACTCATCACCCTCGTAATCAGTGAAGTTATACTTGTCACTTACTTGCCGGGGGGGGGGGGGGGGGGGGTTTGCCTATTGTAATGGCAACCCGGAAACCTAGTTTGAGACCGAACAAAAAAAAAAATTGTTCCAAAAACCCTCCAACCAAAAGGCTAACTGGTCTATTGTGGGTAATTATCCCTTTATTTTATTATAAATTAAAAAATGTTAAAGGATGATAAGATGAGAATGAAAATGCTTAAACATAAGAGTCTTTCAAACAATAATAATATATAATTAGTTTGAGAAATCAGATTGTGACATGTGTATTTTTGAGGATGAATTTGAAATATTTGTTGTTAAAAATATATTTAATTGTTAATTGACAATGTCAAATATATTATAAAGTATTTTATTGTTTCTCCCGCAATATTATTATCGTAAATTAATTAATAGTAATAATTTAGTAATTTACAAAATGATGAAGACGTTTAACACCATGAGAGTATAATATTTCAACAATATATGATTACTTTAAGAAATTAAAATGCGATAGAATGTTCTTGAATATTTATTTCTAAGTTGATACGTCTGTGATTGAGATTCAAATATGCGAGTTAGGTTCAGATTTAGAGCTTCTTAATAAACAAACAACAACTAAAATATCGTATGATTTGTCGCATGGAATTATGGAATGGTGAATACTTTATCAGTTAGGTTTCGACTTGTTATCAAATACCGAATAAACGCCATTTCTAAAGAAATGCATGACGAAGATATAAGATACGCAAGTAAATTTAGCAGAGCACCTTGACAACGACATTCGTTAACACAATATATATCATTAAGCTTATGAAACCCGAAACATGAAGTAGCTATATCACACTGGTTATTCACCGGGTATCGACCCTTTAACCAAAAAAAAAAGAAACATTAGTTTAGCCGAAACTAATATGCAAAAGTCTCAATCTTCGAACGGTGTTTTCTCATAAGACGCGTATTAGTTCCTTGTAAGTCCAATCTTACCTAATTCCATTACTATATCCTCCAAGATTGTGGATACATATGTGTTCATGAAGCCTGGATCTTACGTTACATGTTTGTTCACTTTTACCAGTCTTTTGGGACTATGTTTCTTAATTAAGACACATCTAAACGTTGTTTGAACATTACACGAGAAACTTGCTAAACTAAATGTATTTAATATACATGTCCATGTTTGGTGGCGTGTTTTGAATCCATATTTGTTTGCTCCCGAAACCTGGGTGGAGCATATGGGTCGGTATCTATTAACATCACTTTTGCTTATGTTTTCATTCTTATTTAGTCTAAATAACTAGTTATAATGCCCGCGCACGCGCGGGTTTTTTTTTTAAATTTTTTGAATCATATATTTTTATTTATTAAAAAACAAATAATTTAATCTTTGTTTTGTTTGATTTATGATGTTTAATTATAGTTTTTTATTATTAAAGATAATTATTTAAAAATTTTAATCCTATTGTTAATTGCATCTCATCTATATTTTTTGTATTTATCTTCTACTTGTTTTATGGATAAATATAAAATATTATCTAATAAGAAAATAATCTTTTTTTTTCTAAATAATATTATTACTAAATAAAGTATGGTTTAGTTTTTTTGAAATGGAAAAGTCCCCACTTGAGGTTTTGTTTTATTATATAAAAGATATGGACACTTCTTATACCAAACAAAATAATTGTCTATCCTTTTATAGCTTAAAAAATAAGTACAATAATTTATATCTTGTTCCACAAGATATATCTTATAGACCATTGTATCATTCAATGTTTTAAAACCCGGGTTGACCCGGCCGGTTCAACCGGTTGAACCGGAACCGGCTGAGACCGGGCCGGATGTGACCGGTTTTTTGCTTGTTTGAGACCCGGATTGAACCGCCGGTTTTTTGTTGACCCGGGTTGATAAACCCGGCCGGGTCATGACTTTTCATCAAAAATCTAACTTTTTTTTTTTTTTATTTTTCTAATTTTAATTGACAAGTTAAAGTAATGAGTACTAATGTTAGTTAAAATTTTATAAAACCGTAAATTAGAGTTATATATATATACTATCCTAGAAACACCAACTAATATTAGTTTTAATGTATGCCGTTATAACTTAGAATCATAAGTTGATTGTTGTTGCAAATCTTTGCTATAAAACTTAAAACTAAAGTTTATCGGTAGAGTCTTTAATCTTTTTTATTAGTTCAATCGAATGTAGAAATAAAACTGGACAAATCATGAGATCATGGAACACTACATATTAAATATAAAAAATATATATATACATAAATATGGAACCGGTTCGACCCGGTTGAACCGGTGACCCGGTGAACCGACGACTAAACCGGGTTAATAAAAAAAACCGGATTTTAAAACATTGGTAACGTTAGCTACACGATATGCGACTTGAATTGATTTCTATAAATAGAAGCACATACTTTTTACTACCATAACATTGTATGTTTTGTAACGTGACTAGCCAACTAGTTAGATGAAATCACCTTCAACTTGGTGTCATACACTTAATTAGTAGGTTGAGGAAATAGAAATTTATATCAGAAGAGCAACAATTTATCTCACTGTGTTGCTATGCTGGTGTCCTAGAAAAGGAAGTTATACACTTTTACTTTGATTATATGAATTAGTGTTTTGTATATATCATGTACATTAGCGATGACCAACTTATACCTATGCAAATCGAATTGTTAAGATTTAACCATAACAAATGCACCTTGTCTAAAAGTTTTGTGTTGCAAGTCTTTTTTGCTTTTTGAGCATGCATATGATGATGTCTAGTTATGTAACTTATGTATCCGATATGCACAAGGGCGGAGCTTAGTGAGGACCGGGAAGGGTCCCGGCCCCCTTAGGCCTAAGCCCGTTAGTGTATTTTTTCGCGGTTTCATGTGTTAATGTTTTTGATTTTTATTTTTTATTATTTATTTATTTATTTATTTTCATCTCGGCCCTCCAATCTAATGTTTTTTCGGAAAAAATTTTGTTTCGGCCCTCCCACAAAAGTTTTTCTAACGCCGCCACTGGATATGCACCGAGTAAAAGTATATAATTATTGGGAAAGAAACATATACGGGGTATTTTTTTTCTGAACTTAGGCCTTAGGGAAAACATATACTCTAACTACAATTATGATTCATATGCATGTTCTATTCTAACAATAATTAATACACCACATAGCTTAATATGTTTCTTTATATATAAAAACACACGTATCCATCTATCATTATGAACTAATTGGATTCATGATGGTTTTAATAATTGTACCAATCTTAGAGGATATGAACTTCACCAAATAGTGCCCGAAAATCACAAAAATTCCCTTAACACACGGCGACAGTTTTTCCATTTCTACATGCCAATAGAATTAGCACCAAAAACTTGCATTAATACCTTATTCCTTTATCTAGCAGATTTAACTAACATGCAAGACCACATATTCTTTAGCTCTGTTTAAGAATGTATTTTCAAAAGATCATAAATTACAATCTCTTGTCATATTATGACCTAGGATTAGGATTTTATTTGTGTAAGAGTGTAAGACACTAGGCATTATAGATAGGGTCTCGGCTTGTCGCTATGAGTAGTTGTAGCTAATGTTATGGAGTATGTAATGGACTTGAAAATATATGTCGTTCGAGCACCTTTTTCTCCACTACAATGCCAAAAAAAAACCAAAAAAAAAAAAAAAAAAAAAAAAAAAAAAAAAAAAAAAAAAAAAAAAAAAAACCTTCAAATCCAAGGATCGTGTCGGGACAAGGTTTTTTAGTGCTCAAATGCTATATTCATTATGGAAAATCTGAGGGACCCTAAGCGAATCACCACATTAAAAACCAATTTTGTGATGGCTTTTCCAAGTGCTATAAATTAGATTATTCGAGATTTTGAAAAGTTTTCTGACACTATTATTGAAGTACAGATCGTTTAATCTTCCACCAAATAGCGATCTCCATCCAAGGTCTTTATGGCAATATACCACCATGTAGCGCAGATGTGGAATTCCGTTAGGATCTACACGTTTACATTCATATTGTCAAAATCTAATCAAATGACTTGATATAAAACATTAACAACGGCTTTTTCAATGTTTATATATGTTCATTAATGCTCAAACTTGTATAATCGTAGCACAAACCGGCTAAAATCTAAGAACACAAATCAGTTTGTTACACATTTGCACAATCAAAATATAAACTAGAGTTTAGCACATACAAATCTGCCTGATCTTATACACCATTCAATTCTGCTTCAATAAATTGGTTTACCTACTCATGTAGCTTTGCAATGACTAGCTACAACATTATTTTTCCACACGGATTTTGTACATTTTGGAGTAAATAAATTTGGATATCACTTAACATCATACTCTTATTTATAAGCTACCAACTCTAGGATTATAATCCGGCCATAATCGTAGAAAGTTATTTATTGACTACGCTTTAAGGGTCTTGCAAGATATTCTGTAGATGCCGAGATTTATCTATCAGATCATCAAAAAATTACTCAAAAAAAGTTTCAAATAAAAGTTTAGGAGCTTTTATAAATTGTTAAAAAGTTTACACCTAAATCAATAATCAACTATGTACCATTATCAACAAATCATTAGACATTTTTTATATAAGAAAGAGATAATAGAAAAATCAAACTAAGATTTTATCTGATTAATTAAGTAGTCTAATATGTTTGTCTTGTGTCTCCAAGAAATGGCATGTTACCCTCCTGCCAGCTTTTGACTCCAATGTCTAACGCTATTATAGAAGATCCTGTCATTGTCTCACGCATCTTTCTCTTTTGAAAAAAAAAAAAAAAAAAAAAACTCGATCTTATGCTCCTACTTTTATTTTCATATCTAATCAGTGACAGAACCACATGGGTGTCGGGTTTCATGACACCCATGAATTTTTATATTGTAGTGTTAATTTTATTCGAAAATCTCTATTTTTTAGAAACTACAAATGCATCCGTTTCTAAAAAATTATATATGTAGTCTTGTTTGACTTTCTTTAAATGCACCCGGTGACTTTGTCTTCTAGTTTCATTGTTGTATCTGATACTTATATGACTATAGTAATAGAGCTCGCTTATACGGTTTAAACTTGAAACTTATTAAGACTCTACATCATATCTTTTAACATTAGGCAACCCTTATATGTTATACTGAAATGTAGTACAAGAACTTATAAGTTTTGATTACAACTTTAATAAATTAATTACATAGTAGTACTTCCATGGGTTTATCACCATTTATATTGTACCAACTATAAAGAGACATCATAATGGAAATAATACATGAATTGAAAACATACAAGCTACATGTTTATAAATTAGGAATTTAAAGGTGATGACACTTTGTTCCTCTATACTGTGTGTAATTTAAACTTATAGTACCACAAAACTTAACTAGATTCAATGAAGGGTCGGTCAGCATCCGGAAGAGTTGCACGGTGAGAAGTATTTGGTTACAGAATCTTATTTCCTAATCTTTTCGTTATTATCTTCATACTGCTTAGATATCAATCTTCCATGAACAATTTCTCGCATACTCTTAGATGATTAACATTTAAGAGTAATTAAAACGATAACTAAATTACTAGTACAAAATGAGAAATAATGAGTTAGATAACAGCAAAGAACTACATGACTAAGGTTATTGCAACTAATTATTTAAAAGTGCAGCATATGATATGATTCTGTGAATATTTGATGTAAATGCATAGGTGTTTGCGGTGTGATGGTTGATGGGCAGAGAACCTTTGATTAAATACTACCACCACCCATTATTAATGGATGTCATATGAAAATGGGGTCTTTGCAGTTATTTAGATATTATATGAATTGAAGATTTACTACTATGTTCAGAGGCACATATGTCGTCGACCCATTTGATGTAGGACCCAGATACTGCNAAAAAACTCGATCTTATGCTCCTACTTTTATTTTCATATCTAATCAGTGACAGAACCACATGGGTGTCGGGTTTCATGACACCCATGAATTTTTATATTGTAGTGTTAATTTTATTCGAAAATCTCTATTTTTTAGAAACTACAAATGCATCCGTTTCTAAAAAATTATATATGTAGTCTTGTTTGACTTTCTTTAAATGCACCCGGTGACTTTGTCTTCTAGTTTCATTGTTGTATCTGATACTTATATGACTATAGTAATAGAGCTCGCTTATACGGTTTAAACTTGAAACTTATTAAGACTCTACATCATATCTTTTAACATTAGGCAACCCTTATATGTTATACTGAAATGTAGTACAAGAACTTATAAGTTTTGATTACAACTTTAATAAATTAATTACATAGTAGTACTTCCATGGGTTTATCACCATTTATATTGTACCAACTATAAAGAGACATCATAATGGAAATAATACATGAATTGAAAACATACAAGCTACATGTTTATAAATTAGGAATTTAAAGGTGATGACACTTTGTTCCTCTATACTGTGAGTAATTTAAACTTATAGTACCACAAAACTTAACTAGATTCAATGAAGGGTCGGTCAGCATCCGGAAGAGTTGCACGGGGTTAACCTTATTAATTATGAGAAGTATTTGGTTACAGAATCTTATTTCCTAATCTTTTCGTTATTATCTTCATACTGCTTAGATATCAATCTTCCATGAACAATTTCTCGCATACTCTTAGATGATTAACATTTAAGAGTAATTAAAACGATAACTAAATTACTAGTACAAAATGAGAAATAATGAGTTAGATAACAGCAAAGAACTACATGACTAAGGTTATTGCAACTAATTATTTAAAAGTGCAGCATATGATATGATTCTGTGAATATTTGATGTAAATGCATAGGTGTTTGCGGTGTGATGGTTGATGGGCAGAGAACCTTTGATTAAATACTACCACCACCCATTATTAATGGATGTCATATGAAAATGGGGTCTTTGCAGTTATTTAGATATTATATGAATTGAAGATTTACTACTATGTTCAGAGGCACATATGTCGTCGACCCATTTGATGTAGGACCCAGATACTGCCTACACTGGCCCGATATTAAGAGTAACGTGCCTATGACAGACTGTATAGTAAATTTTCTATTCGTTAGTAGTACCATATAGTATTAAAAATTGAATCTATGATATGTTTGCTTCATCCATGGATCCTATATCAGAGTACTGATAATGTTGTTTATGTCTTCTATTACATATGTTGCAAAATGCAAAAGGTTAGTGTATAGTAGGAATCGTATGATTATTAAACTTCATTGGACCTCAAAAGTTTAGATCGGCGATGAAACCCTATATCTTACCGTTCTCTTTACTCTCTTAAAAATCTTTTCAAGTTTATCGACTACGTAATTTTTACATTTAAAGAGTTACGAAGGACGATTTATTCGATCAATCATGATGTTCCGAGTTCATGCACATGAGGTTGCAGAATTGTGTCAAGAAGTGGGACTCAATCGATGTAGTGTTGGCCCAGTGCAACCATTACCTTGATTCATCATCGTATAACAAGTTGATGGTAGTACAATGGTCATGGTCTAATAATTTCAAAATAATAGTGAAACAATGCATGTGAGTAAACAAATCAAGCTATAAAGTCATCATGATTTGTTCATGGGTCATAGAATCATAGTCACATAATGGTATCCTTAGGTTTTTTGAGCAAATATTGTTATCCTCGGGTAAAATAAGTAGCATGTAACAATTTTATGACATTTATTTCAAAACGTTTATTACGTGATGTTAACTATACTTTTTGCACCCCTAAAATAAACTCAATACTTGCAGAGTGCCACGTGTTTTGGTCATATATATCACCTTCCCAGTTCTTTCTTGGTCTTATCCCACCCACGTTGACCTGTTCACCCTAAATTATGCATCACACGTGAGGGTCAAATTCGTCTTTTCGCATCATAATATCAACCACTATATATTAACTCACACCCCTTCACTCACTTCCAAACCATTTACACATTATCACTACAAGCTAGCACTTAACTAACTAAACAAAAACACATAGCATAGTGTCAAAAATCAAGAGATAGCACAAAATGAGTACATCTTTGTGGCGGAAAATAGTTGTATTCACATTCGCTGTTAGTATACTGCTGCCAGCGAATGTGAATGCTTGCCCGCCATCAGATCTGGCAGCACTGCTTGCATTCAAAGCAGCACTACGCGAACCCTATCTAGGCATATTCAACTCATGGACAGGCACAGATTGTTGCAACAAATGGTACGGCATTACCTGCGACCCGTCCACAAAACGTGTCGCGGATATTGCCCTACGTGGCGAATCAGAAGATCCGCTTTTCCAAAAAGCAAAGAGAACCGGTTACATGACCGGTTCTCTCTCTCCTGCAATATGCAAACTTGACCGACTCGCGAATATAATTGTCGCAGATTGGAAGGGCATTTCGGGCATTATCCCCCCATGCATTTCCAACCTCCCCTTCCTCCGTCACCTAGACCTCGTGGGCAACCAAATCTCGGGTCAAATACCTCTAGACATAGGCAACTTACACCAACTAACAGTACTAAACCTAGCAGACAACAAACTCACAGGCTCCATCCCAACATCCTTATCAAGCCTAACATCCTTAATGCATTTAGACCTACGTAACAACATGATATCCGGCACATTACCTCAAAACATAGGAAATCTTCGCATGCTTTCTCGCGCTTTATTTAGCAACAACAGACTCACAGGACAAATCCCAGAATCCATTTCTTCCATATATCGCCTTTCGGACCTTGATCTTTCCTTAAATAGAATATCTGGAGCCATTCCAGCTTCCATGGGCAAAATGGCTGTACTTGCTACGTTAAACCTAGATGGAAACTTGCTCACTGGGAAAATACCTGCCAGTTTAATGCATTCTGGTATAAGTATACTAAATGTGAGCAAAAATAACATAGAGGGTATGATACCTGATACTTTTGGTACTAAGTCTTATTTTATGGTGATGGATTTGAGTTATAATAAGCTAAGAGGAGCAATACCGAAATCGATAACTTCGGCTTCGTATGTTGGTCATTTGGATTTGAGTCATAATCATTTGTGTGGGAAGATACCTGATGGTTCATGGTTTGATCATCTTGATGCTGATTCTTTTAGTTATAATGATTGTTTGTGTGGTAAACCACTTAAGGCTTGTTGATGAGCTTACTTTTTACTATTTGATTAAATAAGTTATGGTAAAAAGTAAGGCTGGGAGTTAATATAGTGAGAAGATGTTTGTAATGGTAAAAAAATATGTTTGTTTCTTTTTTGTTTTTGTTTTTGTTTTCTGTATTGGATATATAAAGTTTACATGGTCTTATTATCTTCTAATTTGACTTATTGGAAATGTTTGGACAAGCTTATTTATATATAATTTATGTACCTATAGGCTTATAGCATTGTCAAAATAATACCAATCTGTTTTGTAAAATGTTTGGATAAGCTCTTTCGAGTATTCAGACAAGCTTGTCTGACTTTTCTTTAGAAGCTATGATAGAGATATTTTATTTAATTCACCCCATAAGCTAATAAGTGCAAGTTCAGTTAATACAAGCTAACCAAACACACCCATCAATGCCTCTTATCTTCTTGACAATAAATTGGCGTATTTTTTATATTATTATACTCCTAGATAAGACTATATAGATGCAAAAGGAAAAGTAAATGACTAAATGTACAAGTTATTTTAAGTTTGTGCTTCATTCGAGGTTGTTCATCTAGACCTTATATTACATTTTTGTACAGAATACAATTAAAGATCTAGCGCATATAATAAGCTCTAATATCAACTTAAAGGCTCCAACAATTTTTTTTTAACAGTAATTTTATTAAAAAGGAAAATTACATGAGAGATTTACAAGATTTGAGAAGAGTGGTACAAGGATTGTTAAACCATTCTATCCAACTAAATGAGATTTTTTACATATATCAGTGATCCAATTAAACGACATTAATTTCATATCGTTGAAAATTAACTTCTTTTGCGGTCGTTTAAGGTTGAAGAGGACTTTGTTTCGGTAATTCCATAATGCCCAAAGGGTTGTGTTGATTGCTAAACTCAGTCAGCTATGGATAAGACTTCCTCGAGATTAGCAGGGGAAAAAAAAACTGTAATCTTCCACCATGAAAAAAACGCCTTCCAGGTATCAGTAGCTATGGGACAATATACATACACATGGTCCTCTCTTTCAATATCGTTGTCACACAAAGGACATCTAGTTGAATTAAGATCTATCCCGCAGCTATCGAGATTAGACCTAGTTGTGAGTCTTTTATTCGAAAAACACCAAGTAAGAATGTTTAATTTCGAAGGGAGAAGCTTGTTCCATCTAGCGTGATGATAATTGTTGGTATTCGTAGATGCGGAAATCAATTTTCACATGATGTTGTTAACCGTACCGTCTTGAAGCATCGGGAATGAGTTCCCAAGTGTCCATATTGTTGTGAGATGAAGGTTAAGAAATAGGTTGGTCAGCTTGGCTTCTAATCCTTCTACGCCATGCCCAAGACGGAAAAACCCCAAGTAAGGTTATTGAGAAGAAGGTATGTTAATGAGTGTGTTGGTTGTACTTATGGAGTTTGTGGCAATGGTAAGATGGAGGTAGTAGCATTGGAGTTTTAAAGAATACAGATTGTTCTTTCACAAACACTAGTATTTGGATTTAACTCCAAATGGTACAAATGTGGGATGGTTTCTTGTAGGTTTAAACCACCAAACCAATTATCATGCCCAAAACTTGTTGTTGACAATCATACGATCTTTCTTTTGAAGAGCATGAAAAGGTTAATACCGACCTTTTGGAAACAACACCTTTAAGATTTATTATTTGAGACCATGTATCCGTAGCTTTCTTGCGAGTATTGGGATTAAAAACACCACCCGATAGCCCATGAATAGAACGGATAACTTTACACCAAAGGGATGAGTCTTCTTTACGAAATCTTCACCACCATTTAGCAAGTAAAGACTGATTACTTGCCAAAAGACTACCAATTCTTAAACCACCTTTATTTGAACTTGTGTCGAGCTTTCGAGCCAAACTCAAGTAAGTAAAGTCATCTGAAAGGAGTTCAATTAAATTATGATATTTATATACTTTTTTTTTGGGCAAAATAAGTATCTATCGTCCTATTTAATTTATGTCAAAATAAATGTCCATTACTATTGAATAACCTATCAATTAAAACATCTTAAACAAGTGTAATGTTGTTGTACGTTGTCGCGGTAAAGTGTGCTTTTTTTACTTAAAAAATATGTTTTATGTTCAAGAGGCATGATTAATTTTATGTTCTTTTTCATTTAAATAGAGTTGGGAATAATCGTGTGTGGTTGTTTGTGTTTTATTCAATTTAAACATAGAAAAGAACAATATTTTCGACTTACTTGTATCTAGGGACGGACTCACATGGGAGCCGGGTGTGGCACGGGCCACACTCAGTTTTAGGTCACGAAGTGTAAACTTTTTATAAAATATGTCTTTTTTGGGCTCGTGCAACATCCAATTTTACCTAATAAATTCTTTATCAAGCAACTTTAATACTCACAGTCATAAAAAAAATTTGTGCAACACCCTCTCAAAAATCCTGGGTCCGTCCCTGCTTGTATCGGTCATTATCATAAGAATAGAGTATGGGTAAATACTAAGAGTTATATTGGTCATTATATAATACCGTAAATAATTTGGGTTTAGTTTTATTTCTGTTCAAATCCGCTCATATTTGAGGGAAAAAATTTTAAAAAGATGTTAAGAATTTTTCTAGTATTTAAACTCGAAGAGAAAATAATTTTTCACTTACCTATCATTTTTTTTTCTTTACTTTCAAAAAATAACTCGATAACGAATTAACGATGCGTTACTCTTCAACAAGTAAAAAGTGCAAAGCAACACTAAAGTCAAAAGTATTTATTCATATATTCCAAAACAACACTAAAGTCAAAAGTGCAACAGATTTTGACATAGACCATTGTGTTGCTAGCCTAAAAACAAAAGCAGCTAACATACTTAAACATAAAGTTGAGAAGTATAAGCAACAAATCAGAGTGGCGCAGCGGAAGCGTGGTGGGCCCATAACCCACAGGTCCCAGGATCGAAACCTGGCTCTGATATACTAGAGTGGCTTCCAATTTGCACCAATTTTTTTGACTTATATTCAGCTTACTACACATACTATCTTTATTTCCATTTTTAGTCCCTGTACAAAAAGATCCATTTTTTCAACTGATTTTCTTCCTTAATACTTGCTGTATATAGTTTGATAGATGTTTCTTATTCCTTTGCTCATTTTATCACCATGATTGGGCGGATATACTTGAGGCAGATGGTATGTACATGAATACACATTGCCGATTTTAACAAAAAAGGCACACCCTTTGTAATATTTCTGGATCAGCCAATGTCACCGTTGATAACCATGTTGTAATAACTAATAAGATTAACTCAGGTTATCTAAATCTGTAGTCTAGAGCTTCATGTAATCATGTTGTAGTTTTCAAGTACACGGAGATAGCAAAATGGTTAACTAATTTTGTAGCTCATCCTTTTCAGTCCCTGTGAAAGTATATATATTTGATATCTCTTTTAATGTTCATTCAATCTCAGAGTGAAAAAATATAATCTGTTCCAAAAAAAAAAAAAAAAAAAAAAAAAAAAAAAAAAAAAAAAAAAAA
>LBNU01019440.1:19328-33741 GCA_014162995.1 Artemisia annua
AACGGATGTTCCTCCCGTGGCATAACTGTGTGAAGAGTTTACAGTTTCCATGAAGAATGTACCGATTTCCTGAAAAAGCAATTCGTTAAGCAATAACGTGTGTATACTGCCCCAATGCTTAAGGTACCAACTCATACCTTGTAGAGAGGATCGCCAGTAACTTCATACCGCCTTTGAGCTCCTACTACAATTGGAATATGTGTGTTCGCATGAAAACCAGATAACTCATCGGCCTACAAGTAAAACCTTTTTATGAAGTTACAAACAATATACTCGTATTATTCTAAAAGAATCAACAATATATTCAACTTGAAAAGAATCATAAATAGGTATAAATTACCTTTATAGCCAACAGTCCGAGAAAGCAAGGCTTATCAAAGAGATGAGCCAACAATAAATGATTTGCATTACCCTAGTAACAACAAGAATCTGTTATTATTTGATTAATGAAGACATGGCGTAAGCAGAAACATAAGCAAACGGTATAACAATTATTTTAACATACTGTTATGGTGTACAGCCGATACATGACATCATTCATTCCACCCGTTTCTTCATTTAAAGATCTCCAATGTCTCTCAATAGTGTACTTTGTAATCACATTTTGTACCCGTTTGTAGAAATAATCTGCCATCTGAGTGACCATTTTTAGAGCTTGATCGTTTCCAGCAAAAACATATTGATCCACTAGACCCGCCATTATCTGCCCATTACAAAACCTAACGATCAAATTTCATTAAAATAAATACTAAGCAGAAATTCTTAAGAAATGGTGAAGTTTTTTACCTTATGGATCGTGTAATATGGGGCCCAAACTGGTTGAACGGCTTCAAAACGATCAAAGAACTCAGATGGGAAAGCAGAGAGGTACCCTGTGCCCATCTTTTCTTGACACTCACCGAGTGCAGATACCACTGCAGTCATTTTCTTTTTGAGAGTGTCATTGCCTGTGCTCGCCCACATCATAGCTGTGGCACTCAAGTAATGCCCTATGAATATCAAGAAAAATATGTTACGTTGATGGAATTTCAATCTTAGAACAAGACTCTTAAATGAAATAGTCCAATCAAGTTATGTTAACATATCATATTTCGGCAGGCAACATATTACATTAACAGATTTTCATTTCATTTTTTAAGGCTAAAAATATCCCCAATTTGACAGGGGTCTACAAAGTAGAAATCAAATCAAATTGTGGACCAACTTATTAATGTTTCCTCCACTCAACCAGGATCAATGGTATGCACTATCATAACAAACTTTTCCTGAAATGCACAACAATAACAACTTTTTCGGTTCTTTTTACTCGACGAATCTTTTTCCGGGTACACATGTGCATAACCAAGTGTCCATATCGGTCCCTCCACAAAGGAATGATCATTAGTATCATGTAAGTAGACAGATAAACAAACCATGTGGATCAGGTAACAACACTCAGGGTCAGGGAGTACGCAACTCTACAAAATGATAAATTTCTTCAGGGTATGTATCACAAATACAGAATTTCACATTTCAAAGTATACACATGCATATCAAGTTGTGTGGATCAAACACTTCACAATATTGTCCAGGATTTTCAACCTGCAGGGTTCGTGCTCCTATAACAAATACTCCAAGGAAATTACAATAACAAGTTTTTATTTATTTATTTTTACTTATTTACGCTATAAACCTTTTATAAGATATGCACGTGCATAACCTCAAGCATAACGAATATAAACAAAAACATAAACAAGTAGAGTAATACCTACGAAATGACCACGAAGCTCTTGATTCGGACTCTCCCAACCACCATACGCAACACCAGGGGTGGGCAAACCAGCCGTTTTCCTAAAACTCCAAACCAAATTATCACCATCCAATAACATCAAATACTCCAAATTTGTTTGTTGAGCTTGTCCATGAATAGAATCACTATCCAATCTCACATCACCTAAAAACACTTCATTCAAAAAACTCCCCGAATCTCGAACCTTACCACTTCCACCATTATTATTCTTCATTTGTCTATACATCATCATCCAACTAAACTCATCTTCTTGTTTCAACACTTTCCTAGGAAGCAAACTAGCCCATGCTGAGTCATCAGTTGGAGTCAAATGATCATGATCATGAGAAGACAACGTCAACACTTCTTGTTTCAATGTTTTATTCTTCGAATTCAATAATGCGTATCGATAAGTATGCGACGAAAGCTGCGTTGGCGTGTTAGTACATTCCTTGGTCATAACACAATCACAAAACAATACCATAACAACAAAAACAACTAATATTTTCATATTTTTTTTCTTGATGTATCAACACTTATGATCAAAATGAACTAGAACACCTACTTTATAACCACTTAAAATTTAGTCTAGAAGGAACACAACAAGAAATTGTGTAAGCTTATGAGGTATTGTGAAAGCCAATAATAATATGTCACATGTTGCAACAAAAATGGCAATCCATTACAAAACAAGATGTAAAAAAATGATTGGAGTGAAGAATGGTTACTAAGAGTTTAAGTAATTCCAAGATGGGAAATAATGGTAAAGCTAAATAATGTCGTATAAGATAAGAAAAATGTTATGAAAAATTATTTATGAAGATAAAATGTAAGTTAAGCAAGAAGAACAGGACATGGGAATATCACGGATGGAATGTCTTTTTCTATGGAGTGAGTGAGCAAGTTAGTATAAGACATGCAAGAAATATAAAAATATATATAAAAAATAAAAGGATTCCATATGTGATACGATAAAGACAGAACAATTAGGTTCTTGTGATAATATTAGAATTATGGTCTTGGTTTGCTACTTAAGTCTTCTTTCTTTTTTTCTTTTCTTTTTTGTCCACTTTTACAGAGCACTCATGCATTCTATAGGGTGGTGATATGAAAGTATTTCACTTTTTCTTTAAAGATAGTTAATGGGTTGAGAATATTCAATTCTATTGGTCAATGAAATAGTTATTGTATGTGTTGTTTTAAAGTGATAAAGGCAAAAAAAACATGTGAATGGTAGAATGCTCCTATAAAACTGACAATTTAGTTTAACTTATAGCATGCTCATACCTAGATCTTTTGGCTCGGTTCGATAACTTTAAGACTAATCTCTAGCTCGAATAAAAAAGGTTAAAAGTTTAGTTCTTGCCTCATTACATAACAACAAATGAATAAAGGTTTTCAAGATCATTATCATACTCAGGATCATTTTCATGTTTACAAAATCAAAATTATAAAATCAAATTGGCATCATAAGATCCTACTATAATGTTATTTTCGTAATAATCTTTATACTATTATTCAAACGTAAAAATTATTATATATTATAAACACAAAATTATATAAATGTTTCATGAAAACGTTGTTATAAATTATGAATATGGAATGTTAAGAATATTAAGATATTTTAAATAGGGGTGGCAATTATCGACACGACACGATAAACGACACGAACCCGACATGAAGTTAAACAGGTTTGGGTTGAGGATAAACAGGTTTGGGTCAAAAACAGGTCAACCCGTCTAACCCGTTTAATAAATGGGTCGTGTTTGGGTTGAACAAATATTAAACAGGTTAACCCGTGAACCCGTTTAAGTATATAAGACTCTAAAAATTAAATATATAACATGCCTTCTTATGTTGGATGTGGATTAAATGTATTTGTTATGAACTTAATACGATTGAATTACGATTATACCTCTTATATCATATAAATTGACACTTGTAACTGAGAAAATTGTCGTATAGTTACTTGTTTGCAGTTATTTTTATCATATTTTAAATCCTTATAACATTTTGGCATTTAAATTAGTTAAATCAACAAACCACCAACTATATTTACTGCTTGACCTATTTGTTTAAATAGGTTAAATGGGTCAAAAATGGGTTACACGTGCAGGTGCGGGTTAGGGTTGAGTTTCTTGACACGATTAATAAATGGGTCGTGTTTGGGTAGAGGTTATACTAACCCGCCAACACGCGAACCCGAATAGGTCAACACGAACACGACTCGATTGCCACCCCTAATTTTAAATTCTATAAAACATTATTCATAACTTTGTAGTTTTTTAGTTTGCAGTTCGAGAATAGTAACATCTGATCGGATTAGATCTTAAAATCGTATGGTCAAGATCGGGATATATATTATAAGATCTTAATTTTGCTAAAATCCTACGTAAAATTCGGATCGTTTTTGTTTTATAGTATCGTAAAATTGGGATTAACAATCACAAAATGGATTATTATCATTTCATGAGATCCCGAAAACACGGATATTATCTCATAACTGTGGTATTACATGCACGGGGTTCAGACTATAAGTACAACTAATAACTATATTTAACTAAATTTATTTGGTGTGCACTTATAAATAGTTGCTTTTATTTTAATACTTATAATCTCGTGTATCTACAAATTTAGAGTATTAGAATTAAATTATTTATCGTTATCCATATTCTAGTTTTTAACCTGTCTACGCACGGTTTATTAAACGCGGATCAGGTTCGGACAATAACAATAACTATAACTAATAATAATATATCAACTTTATTTGCTCGGGTTTCAAAATATGATCAGTTTTCTTTAATAATCTTATTCATTGAGTTGTTTAATTTGATATTTTAACATACTTCAAATTTAATGAATGTAAATTTCTATACATGTTTTATTTAAATCATGCATATACTCAATAACATGTAAGCGTACGTTGATGGTGTTTTAAGTATACGCTTAAATTAATAATAATAATAATAATAATAATAATAATAATAATAATAACAACAACAACAACAACAACAACAACAACAACAAATAGTTGTTTATAAAAAAAATTAAAGTATGTTAACTATTTAAATATTTTTTAAAAATTATGAAATTTAAAAATTTAACACTTAGATTCCTTAAAATTAGATTTAAGATTGCTCTCTTTTAAAACATGAACATACCAATATCCACAATCCGTTGCTTCCTTCCACTGCCACGAGGCCTTCCGTTCTTCTTTTGTGGTCTCGGTTTAGTCGGCTCAGCTATTGAACCGTATTTTCTAGGCCTCTCATTTTTTTTCCAACAACCTCATTCCCGCTTCCACCATGCATGTTAAAAATATGTATAAAAAAAAGGTTTGTGTAGTCAAATCAAGCAATAAAGGTAGAACGAACAGACTATGTGCATGTGTTTATGTGTGTGTAGAATGAACAGACCTGTGTAGAACGAACATACTATGTGTTTGTGTTTATGTTTGTGTTAGATATTAGGTGAAGACCAAAAGGGATAAAGACAAGGGTAAAATAGTCATTTCGTAAGGCTTAGAACAGTCTAACGGAAAAAATAACGTACGTTAGGCCGAGGGACATAATTTGCAGTCAAAAAGTAAACAGTTGTGGCATAATTTGCAACAATAGAAAAGTAATTGCATAGGATGCAAACTCAGTAAACCACAGGAACATTTTTTGCAGTTTACTCTATATATTATTAACCAATCAAAATATAACATTTATTTACACTTACGTATGAAAAAAATAAAATAAAATAAAATAAAATAAGCTATGCATATTTTAATTTTAATTTTTTTTCTCTCTCTCTCTCTCTGATTTCTCCACCAGGTTTTTCAAAAGTTTAACCAAAACAAATTTAATTTTAATTTTTGTTAGTTAATAGGATGGCTCGACTTTACAATTAAGATATATATATATATATATATATATATATATATATATATATATATATATATATATATATATTTGAACAGATATTTCATTTCACGCCTCACAAATGGAGGAAATTTGAACACAACAAGTTACATCGAACATACACAACGTAACAAGTTACGACAAAACAAGACATACACCATACAGTTGTGACAGACTACAGCAACACCATACAAGGGTGGGGGGAATCACCAGAGTGAGCTTTTGGCAGACACAACTATATGAAGGTGTAGCTTGACAAAAATACATAAAGTACATAAAACATACAAAGAAGATAAAACTAGGCATCCTTAAAGGAGTCAGTCCTAAACCTAACAGATCTAGAGCCAAAACCCAAAGCAGCATCAGGCCATCGATGGCAGACCCCAACAGATCTGAGCAGAGGAGTCCGGACGGTGGCGGCAGCGAACGGCGAGTGGCGACAGCTGGGAGATGACCGATCCGTGGGTAAGGATTATTATTGAAAGCAAGGGAAAATACAAAAGAGCGCCGGACGGCCGGCCGAGACCGGCCACCGGCTTTATTTAGAAAGAGGGTGTGGATTGGTTGGAGGAATTATAGAGAGAGATAGGAGGAATTTTAGTGAGAGGGAGTGGTAGGTGATAGCTATATTAAGCTATTTTATTGATTAATTACAAAATCCATTTGTTTAATTTCTATCTTCTCTTGTTATGTAAGAGATTAGACTTAGCGTCCATTAATAAAACACTGTATTATATGGTTTATGGAGATATTCTTACAACTTGTATTGGATACATCTTGGGTCCATTAAAATAAATTCTTGGATGTGAACATTCTTTCTATCGAATCCTTTATTTAATTTTAAAATTGCTACAAAGATTTTTAGAAGCATGACTTGGGTTTGTCTTCTTTAATGTTTATTTTTAACTAGCAGGGTACCCGTGTATGCGTTGACGCAATGTTTTGATTATACGTTTGTTGTAACAATAATTTTACGGATAGCGATTATTTTACGCCGGAATAAATTTAAGCAATAGTAATCTATTCATTAAAAAATAGTAAGATACCCATGTGATGCTGAGACAATATATAAGTGGTAAACGGTAATAGTATGAAGATCGGAGGTTAAAATGAATAAAAATGACTTATTCTCGCAAGTAGATATCAATGGTTATTAGGCAATTACCTTTACCTCAATAGTATCGGGCGTGTCATCCTTAATGATGATCAGGGTATCGATAGTGTTGCCAAAAAGTTTCAGGGTGTTGAATTATAAAGGGAAAAAAATATTGTATTTGTAATTTGTATAATTGTATTCTGTGTTCAGGCTTGTTGTAATTTTATCTTTTACCTTTAAAAGTGTATAATTATGTAAAATTTAAACTAACTGAAAAATTGAATTGATTGCAAATTGAAGTTATTTTTCAAAATATAATCCTTTAATTGAATCTTATTGTCATTAGTTTTAAAGTATATATTTTTAAATAGAATTGTAGTGTTATAATATTGCAAAGGCAGTTTAGTAATTTTATCTTTCTTAAATGAAAATTAAAGATTTACACATCGATGCGTTAATGTAGTTATAAGATGAGGGGTATGTTTGGTAAAATTAGCTGTAAGCTGTATGCTGTAAGCTGTAAGCTGTAAACTGTAAGCTGTTAACTGTAAAGCTATTAATATTAGCTACAAGCTGTATCATTTTTTCAATAAAAGTGTTTTGTAAGTTAGCTATTAAATATAATTATAAGATGTAAAATAACATAAAATGACATATCTATAATTATAAATAAATGTTTGGAGGGTATATAAATAATTTAAAGTTTTAACAACTCTAAGAATTTTAAAAGCTTCATGAATCAGCTTTTCATTTTAAAGCTATTTGTTTGACATAAAGCTTGAAGTTAATGCATCCAAACGGAGCTTTTATTTAAATGAAATTATTTTTGTAAGAAAAAGCTAACAGCTCCCCCAAAAAGCCTCTACCAAACAGACCCGAGGAGTATCAATTTACAATTAATTATGGCATCCACTATGATGGGTTTTTTTTAGAACGGCACCACACTTGAAATCCGACTCCCGAGTTAAACCATCCAAACGGGCAGGCCCCGGGACCCGAACCACTAGGAGAGACCCGCGAAGGGAAACCCCTAGAACTCACGGCTTCGCACTAAGAGGAAAATCCAGATTTTTGCCACTTGTGAGACTTGAACCCGGGTAAAACCCCTCCCCAAACTCCAGAAGGAACTCAGGTGTGATGGGTTTATGAAAAGGTCTAAGAAACATGAAAATGTTTATGTTTATTTCAACCATAGTGGGCACTCATTTCATGTTTATGTGACATGAAGATGTCCTAATTCTTGAACCTCTTTATAAATTCAATACATTTAATGCATTTGTTAAAAAAGACATTTTATGAACTTGCAAAAGTTTATACTATAGTGAATGTAGATTTATAAAATCAAAAGGTCTAAAATTTATTAATGTGTTAATATATAAACCTTTATAAAAGGTTTATCATAGTAGATGCTCGTACTCAATTCATGTTTTAATTTTGATCCTTCAATTTTGTTTGACACTTAATGTTTCGCTTAAAATTATAATAGCTCATGCTTTAACTTTTCCTTTCAAACTTGAATAATGTTTAACACCAATTATATTTCGGACTTTGGCACTTTGTTATGATCGTTCTTTACCAAAAAGATTTCAATAGGATGATACATCAATTTGGTTATCTTATCGTGTTGCTTTTATGGAATTTTTGCATTAAAAAGTTAATACAATCAACAAAGCATGAATCCATACATAACTCAAACGACTAAAACAACTTAAACGAACATCTAGCTGACGTATGGATTGGCTCTAGCTAAGATGGACTAGAAAAACGATCACAAACCCTAGAGTAACTACATCATGATCGAAGAACCTAACTATATGATTTGTTGTGCAAATTCCGATTCCAACCACATCCATGGAACTAAGTTGGGTGGTAATGTCCCGTTTTCGAAGAACCTGAATCTCGTTATAACAATCTCTAGTCACATATTATGCAAACACATAGTTAATTACTATACCGAGACACATGAGGTACCTATATGCCTTTATCCTCCATAATTCACAAGGACCAAACAAGTTTCTAATAAATGACTTAGGTGGGAGAGGAAAGCAACCATTGATATTAACACAAGAAAGATATCTTTATAGTTATTGAAAACAAGCCCCACAACTCCAATAATTATGTTATTAGCCATTCAAGTCTCTTTCCTAATTGATACTACTAAGCTCTAAATTCTACTTGTATGGGGAATTTCGAAATGGAAGTGTCACTACATTTAATTGTGTTTTAATTTGTTTGCCTTAAGAATTGGTTATTTGGTTTGTCCCACCCAACAAATAATGTAACAAAACATATCACAACGCTCTCTTAAAATGGTTGTCTTAAAGTTTAACAAAATATCACAGTTTCAAATTAATAGTCCACATTTCTTTTTTAGTATATCTTAATTTAATTATCCACTACTAAAAATAGATAAGAAAGTTTGGTTGAGCTTACTATATTACCTTTGTTTGAAATTAATATTATAAATTTTAAAGAAAGATATTAATTTAAGAGTAAAACTGTTATTCTGCAAAACATAAGAGAGAGAAAACAACAATAATTATGTATTTCTTAAACTGTGTGTTTTTATAATGACACATATGTTTTTACAGCGCTGGATGAAATTTAGAAGAGTTTGACCAATTTGAAGTTAACTTTGACTTTTATTGACCAATTAGAAAGCTTAATTTCAAAATCAAGCTCTCCAATTGGTCGATCAAAATATTGATTTGCACAACTGATAAAGAACTTTAAGTTTTACTTTTTATTATTTTCTAGCATAACACGGTATCGATCAATTACACAATCGACATTTTTATTAACCTAAATATTCAGTCTACTAAATAACACGTTAAGTAAGAACGATGATGTTTATTTCAAATATGGGCATTATTGTAATTTATAACCCCTTACTTGGTTTTTTAAATAGTATTGTCTTTCAAAGAAACAATAAAACTAAATTTATACTTTCAAAAAACTTAGTTACTAAATTCGAAGGTAGAACAAAGAATTGAAATGCATCTCGTGGTGTTTAAAAGTAGGGGTATATATGTAATCTTTAATCCAAAAAGCCTCAAAGAATATTAAACGAGTTGTTTTGCCAAATTAAAAGCTTTAGGGTACGTTTGGTTTGTAGGTGAGATTGGAATTGGATTTGAATTTGGGAAAGGTTTGAAAGAAAAGGAAGAGAAAGAAAAAATTATAATTTATTAATAAAATAATTTTTAAAAAGTTACTGAAAATAATTAAATTAAAAAATATTATTTTATAATAAAAGTAAAAGAGAGAGAAAGACACATGATGAAATTGAGCCCACAATTTCATCCATTCCTTCCCAATCCTAGCTATTATGTGAGGTATGAAAAAGTGCAGTATTTTGATTCATGAATCCTAAATCCAACACCCAAATCTTCAACCAAACATTTTATAAGTGTCACATTATTTCAAAAACCATTCCATATACCCATACCAAACAGCACCTTAATTATTCACACCAAACAAATAGCAATTTGTTATAAGAGCTTCTTTTTACAAAATAAAAAGTTACTACCTCCTAAAAGGTTTTCAAAAAGCTAGTGCCAAGGAGGCCCTAGGTTCTGTAAATGCATCATGACATAATTTTAGATAACCTAACTTCTATAAATATGATGTTGCATATGACACATTCATTGTACATGGTAGTGAATAAATCAACAATTTGATGTTCCATTATTCATATCTACAAATCATGGATTGATAAAGCGTTTTTGGAGGCCAAAAATATCTTTAAACCTAAACATGTCCTGTTAGCGTGGATACATGATAGTGAACGAATTGTGTACTTCGTGTTCCACGATTAATATCTATGACAATCATGGAACGATCAAGCTTTGTCGCAAAGTATATAGGTATCGTCAAATCTAAAGACTTCTTTTTAGGATGGATAAAATTTATGTGCTGTATATAGTGTTGTTTTCAATTCGTATAAACTGACAAGTGAGTTTGTCGTCATCAATTGAAAACATTTCTAAAGAAAAGGATGTCACAATTATGTATCAGACTACTTCATAATTCATACAAAGAAATTACAAATGTATAGAAACATTACACATGATGCATGTGAAAGAAACACTGCCCACAATCACAATGCATGTTTTGGATATATATGCAATTATGCATTTTCGAAAGGATATATATGCAAAAACCCCTAATTCCTAAGTATAAATGTTAGATACATGACTTAATCTACTTGTATTCAAGAGAATACTACCCTTGTATTTCCAAAAGTCTTAAAGTCTATCACTCTACATGAGAGTTAAAAAAAGGAATAAAGAGGGTAGGGAAAAGAAATAAAAATAAAATAAATAAATAAATAAAAATAAAAAAAAATACGGAAAAGGATTACAGTAGTTTAATTTTTTATTTTGTATTCCCAAGTTTGAAAGAAAAGAAAAGGGTCAGCAGCATATAAGCATTTATGATTTTACTCCAAGTCGTTATTAATTTTGTTTCCAGTTAAAAAGAAAAGTAAAAGAGAAAATTTGGCATAATTTTCAATCTCTCTTCTCTTTTCGGCACGAACTCCCAAGAACGTAAATTTTTTATTTTAGTTTTTTCTCCTAGCTATTATCTCCTTCTATATCCAAATTAAAACTCACGAACACAAAAACAAAATGTATAGTATCTCTTAGTCTAAAAATCACAACTAAATCATTCGATATTTTAGATAGATTTTTCACAAAGGTCAAATAAAGATTATAGTAAGTTTATGGTGTGAGATTAGGCTAGTCGTATATTCAGTTTTCCTTGAGTGGTAAGAACCCTGATATAAGAGTGTTAAGCCGAGGTAACACTCACATATGACTAGGGTTTAGTGTGTGTAAATGTAGAGAAGATGAACTTGGTTCTTATCATGAAATGCATGTGTATTTATAGTGATGCAACAAAGGTTGTGTGAGACCCGTGGATGTGATCCAACGGTCTAGGGAGACCCACATGGGAGTCTAACTATGAAGGAGGCAAGAATGACACGTGACATGATATTTTTGGCTCTTGGCCGGTGTAATTGGAATATCCGTACGAGGCACGATCTGCATGTGATAGCGAAATGCCCGCAACACTACCTCTGCATCAATGAAGTGACTGCACGTGGCAATAGTATCGTAACGGTCTGTGAGGACAAACTGCATGCCAGTTGTTGCCTGGAGATTGATTCTCCAAACGAGGTTCGTTGTGATTTTGTTTAGTAGATGTCTAGTTTTTCAAGCAAAGTGAGTTGGGCTTTAGCATTTTTGGCCTACTATGATTGTATAGGGTTTAGCTATCGGACTATAACTCTTATACGCTATCATTTATTTATTAATTTATTATTTTTTTTTTTGCTGGATGAAATTTAGATAAGTTTGACCAAATTGAAGCTAATTTTGACTTTATTGATCAATCAAAAGTATCAAAACTAAGCTCTCTCATTGATTAATAAATTAATCAATTTTTCCAGTTTGTATCTTCTCTTATTATATAAGAGATAAGAGTATGTGAAAATTGAAAGAAAAAAGAATATGAGCATACACTTACTATTTCAAGTATTTTGTATGTTTTCTAGGTTTTTTGAATGTATCATGATATGATTATAGATTTATAGATAACCTAACTTGATTATAGATAACCTACTTCTTTGAAAATGATGTTGCATATGACACATTCATTGTACATTGGTTATGAATAAATCAAATGTTTGATATTCGATGATTGATGTCTATAAATCATGGAATGATAAAAGGCGTTTTTCGGAGATCAAAAGTATCTTTAAATCCTTTTTAAGAATGGCAACTATCTTACAATATACAATCACAAACTATCTCACATATCCTAAGCAAGACTTGAACCCACAACCATTTGGTTGGGGAGCTTCTCAAACAACAAGGGATACCATTGGGTCAAAAGCCCTTTGGTATCTTTAAATCTAAACATGTCTCTTTAGCGTGTATGCTTCGTGTTCTACGATTGATATCTGATAATCATGTAACGAACGATGAAGCCTATGCTTTGTCACACACCATGCCTTCAAAGGTATCTTCAAATATAAAGGCGTCCTTTTAGCATGGATAAAATGTATGTGGCCATTGCTTTCATCATATCAAGGTTGTGTACTTTGTTTGTTTTTAGAGTTTAGAATTACATAAATGTTTGAATCTTACCGATTGCCTTGTATATAATAGTGTTGTTTCCAATTCGTATAAACTAAGTGAGTTTGTCGACATTAATAGTACATAAATAAAAATGTCTCAATTGAAACNATTTATTTATTAATTTATTATTTTTTTTTTTGCTGGATGAAATTTAGATAAGTTTGACCAAATTGAAGCTAATTTTGACTTTATTGATCAATCAAAAGTATCAAAACTAAGCTCTCTCATTGATTAATAAATTAATCAATTTTTCCAGTTTGTATCTTCTCTTATTATATAAGAGATAAGAGTATGTGAAAATTGAAAGAAAAAAGAATATGAGCATACACTTACTATTTCAAGTATTTTGTATGTTTTCTAGGTTTTTTGAATGTATCATGATATGATTATAGATTTATAGATAACCTAACTTGATTATAGATAACCTACTTCTTTGAAAATGATGTTGCATATGACACATTCATTGTACATTGGTTATGAATAAATCAAATGTTTGATATTCGATGATTGATGTCTATAAATCATGGAATGATAAAAGGCGTTTTTCGGAGATCAAAAGTATCTTTAAATCCTTTTTAAGAATGGCAACTATCTTACAATATACAATCACAAACTATCTCACATATCCTAAGCAAGACTTGAACCCACAACCATTTGGTTGGGGAGCTTCTCAAACAACAAGGGATACCATTGGGTCAAAAGCCCTTTGGTATCTTTAAATCTAAACATGTCTCTTTAGCGTGTATGCTTCGTGTTCTACGATTGATATCTGATAATCATGTAACGAACGATGAAGCCTATGCTTTGTCACACACCATGCCTTCAAAGGTATCTTCAAATATAAAGGCGTCCTTTTAGCATGGATAAAATGTATGTGGCCATTGCTTTCATCATATCAAGGTTGTGTACTTTGTTTGTTTTTAGAGTTTAGAATTACATAAATGTTTGAATCTTACCGATTGCCTTGTATATAATAGTGTTGTTTCCAATTCGTATAAACTAAGTGAGTTTGTCGACATTAATAGTACATAAATAAAAATGTCTCAATTGAAACCAATTCCAAAGACAAGGATATTATAATCATGTATCAGAATAATTCACACAAAGAATTTACAGACATTACACATGATGCATGTGAAAGAAACACTGCCCAGTTGCCCACAATCACACCAATGTAAACTGTCATAAATATTTACTAAAATACACTCTAAAATCCAGATGTTGTAAGTTAGATTTTGATCAAGTTTACATTTAACACCATCAGAAAAACAAGTTATCAAATATTCCTAAATATAAATGTTAGATACATGACTTTATCTACTTGTATTCAAGAATATATTACCCGTGTATTTCCAAAAGTCTTAAAATCTAAATCACTCTTTCTGAATGTAAAACAAAAAAAGAGGAATAAAGAGGGTTTAAATAATAATAATAATAATAATAATAATAATAATAATAATAATAATAATAATAATAATAATAATAATAATAATTAAAA
>LBNU01019440.1:34152-46861 GCA_014162995.1 Artemisia annua
ACACACACACACACACACACACACACACACACACACACACAAAAAAAATGTATATTATCTCTTAGTTAGTCTAAAAATCACAACTAAATCATTCGATATTTTAGATAGATTTTTCACACAGATCAAATATAGAATTGCTAACGAAGATGATCTATACACAAAACGATTATTTAGTACTCATCAAGTACAAATCACCTCACAACTAGAACGCTAAAATATGTAAAGCCTAAGAAATCTCGGATGAGTTAAACATAAACTGAACACCAGCAAGCATACAACCTGTTGATATAAATCTCCCCTCGATAGATTAGTTTAATTCTACAGTCTCCAATACATTACAAAACTGTAGCTTCTGTATAAGCCAACTCTGTAAGCTAATAAGTAGCTTGATTTTTCTTCCCTTAGATATGACCATACAGCTGTGTCGGTATTCAAATGTAGATCGACCACATGCATGACTACTATTACAAGATGCCCGGTGTTCATAACTAACTTTGTAGTGAGGGAGAAGACGTTTTCTGCCACATGGGACGACCCAATATTGCACTTCCATGTGTAGCAAGATATGCAGAATTTAACCTACAATAATTATCAGCGTCATCTTGTAAGATCCAAAAATAGAATAGGCAAAGCAGATTGCATTTAGGTGGTTTTAATCAAAATGGATAACTTTTCGGTATATGTTGAAATGCGCTGGGTCAGCTTAACCTGGAATACTTTTTGCCACAATTTTGTAGCTTTTAAAATCTAATTTCAAACATCCTCTGCATATACCTTTTCTAGGTTTACTTTACATCATCGTAATAAGACTAGTTTTATCAAACATATTGCACATCACAAAAGTTGGAGTGTAGATTCATATTCTATATTTATATGGTTCCGGGTATTCCTACTACTGTATGGCTTATTGGTTTATATACAATTATAGAAAAGAGAGCGAAGAAACTTACTTGTCAACATCTGGTGTGGCCAAAGGATCGTATACTTCCTCCCTCTGTTCCATAGGTGGTGCAACGCCTGCAACTGCTCCCATGTCCTGACCAGCTTCACCCTGAAAAACCAACCACATATAGTGAATATCATATACAACTAAAGATTCCAAGATTGTAATATATTATCACTTAATTTGAAAAGCAAGAAAGCGTCTTGCCTGTTGAGGATACTGCGCGTAACCACCATATGCACCATATGCATACATTGATGGATCTTGAGTTGCTCCATAAGCATAAGGATCATAACCTTGTCCATAACCATAGTATGCACTGGCCCATTGATTTGGATCTGCCTGTGCATTCCAGACTGCACTTAAATCCTACAATACAAGTACAGATATTGTTCAAAGGTAGTTAGCATATAAATAGAAATTTAAAGACAAAGCTAAAACATTCACGGTGATAATATAGTTTCTTTTGGATATAGCTAGAACATACAAAAAAGTGATTGCAACTCAGCCCTAGCCGACCTGACTCTCTTTTATGATATGAGCCTGTCTTGACTTGTTTAACAATATTCGTAAATATGTGTGGTTTAGGGGCATGGGTTTGAATTGATTAAAAATATCCGTAAAAAATATTTGTAAACATTTGTGCTTCAGGGGCATGGGTTTGAATTGTTTGAAACCCATAAAAGTAGACATACTCCATACCCACCTATAGGGTTGGGTTTAGAGTACCATAGCCATTCCCATTCCCGATTCCTTTGTACAAACTAGATGCAACCTTAAGAAACCGCACTCTGGGGAATCTTGAGTTACATTTTCAGTGGTAGACCATAATGAGCCTTCTACTACTTTGGCAAACATAACTCTTTGGCATATCATACAATCTGTAAGTTAAAAACCATCATAATCAATAGTTCACCTGCTTCGCAGTTTGGCTCTTGCCCCAGGAAAGGTGGACTAGTTGTTGACCAATCTGGGTTCCATGCATCTTTAGTATTGCTTCTTCAGCAGATGTCCTGCAAAGCACACAATCATTATGAAGTTGAAACACGACGACCAATATACAACAAATTGGATTGAATATATAAATAATGGCGATAAATTTACATAGAAGAGACACTTTCCTACCATCCCACAAACAGATTCTAATGGGTAACGATTTAGTTTATGTTGAAATTGACAAAATGAGCGTGCAAAACAGGTTTTTTTTGGTGCGGGTCTGTTGGGTTGACCCAGAATGGCCAGAACACATTTTGTTCAAATTTACCAAACTTGCCAATATAATTAGTGTGCCAACTATGATTATCAAAAAGAAGTTATTACAATAATAGCATAATTTACGATATCTCTTTGGAAGTTCCACGCATTAGAAATACACTTTGGGTGACTTACGGCCCGTTTGACGCATTCCCTTTTAAGCTAATTATAGTCAACTTATTCTCACTTGACCGGTTACAGAAAGTTAACCACTCCAATGAATTTGCCAAGCTCATGTATATATTTCACTTTTGAGATAAAAGAGGGTACACGCAAAAGCAAACAGCTATTTAACATCGAAAACTAACCTGGCTGTAAACTGCACAAACCCGCATCCCTTGGCTACAGGGATCTTTGTATACACAATATCCCCAAACTGCACGAAAAGCAGCCTTAATTCCTCCTCTGTAATAACAGGGTCAAGATTGCCAACATAAACCTGTAATAGTAAAGAAGAATGAAAATAAGAGACATGAATAAATTTGAAGCTATAATTCAAATATCCCGACTTACCGTTGTGTTAGTTGGATCAGTATCCATAGGAATGGTAGCCACTCCAGCTGTGTATAAACCTGCAACTGATACGAGAGAAAAAAAGGTGTTCATTAAGCCACATAACTAAAACTTGCACTTAATTAGCATCCATTAGATCATCATGGATGTATAGAGCAACATATTCAGTACGTTGAATCCATTAAAAAATAAGGTGAGCATGTTCAAAAGAGATGTGAGTACCCTTTGGTGCAACATATTGCGCTGGAAAAGCTGTAGTCTTTTTTGGTGTTGCAGCACTAATTCTCATAGGTCTAGTTGAGCAATACATCCCATTCATCTCACTCATAGCACGGTTTCTTTCCATCTCGTCTGCAAATTTAACAAACCCATATCCCTTTGAACGGCCCGTATTAGGATCAGTCACGACCTTAGCTCCTCTAACAGACGGATATTGGGTCCTAAAAGTCTCTTGCAACAAATTATCAGTAACATCAGGTGCTAAATCACCTACAAATATAGAATGCTCAGGACCTGCATCAGGGCGTCTTTCGCCAACCCCTGAAGATGCCCAGTTTAGCCTAAAAGTTAACTCGGTTCCCGGAACTTGTGTTCCGTTGTATGATTGAAGAACACGTTCTGCTGTAGAATGTGAAGCAAATTCCACAAAACCATAACCTTCTGGAAGCCCGGTCGCTTTGTTACGAATTACCTTTATTGAAAGCACCTGCACATATAATATATATCAGATTCAAAAATTAACAGCTTGCAAGTTACAGCGATATTCAAGCCTAGATTCACAAATATGAATATTATTTCATTAGATTTTTATTGGGGGTGTTTGGAATTGCTTCTTAAAAACCACTTATCTGCTTACGGATTTATGGAATAAACCTTCTTTTCTGAAATAAGCAACTCCGTATACGTTTTCAAACAGCTAGAACTTTTTTCTTAGCGTTGGGAAAGAATATGACAGGCTTCTTTCACTCATAAATAATCAAATAAGCAGTTTTAATAAGCAGTCACGAACACCTTTAACACTGCTTATCTTCTTTATCAAAACGCAATCAGTAAATAAACCATCTTACTATGAAAATGTCTAAGAATGCTTATTAATATTACGTATTGCCTTTAATCAAGCAGATAATAACTTGAGTTTATATATTAAAGCAAACAACTTACAATTATCCACTGTTTTTCAGACTTAAAACTATGCAATTTTTTTCTAAGCCAATCGAATACTATACTTATTCAAACTACTTATCTAAGAGGGTTTTGGTTTTTTCCTAATTCATATCAAAAACCACTTCATAGGTAGTTTTTTGTTTAAGCTTATTTTCAGGCTACGGAGCTTACGTGGTTTCGGCTTATGCTTTGTAAGCCTATTTTTCACGCTTATTTTGAAACTTATAGGCTTATATAAAGCTTATTATAACATAATGAGCTTATAACAGCTCATAAGTTTCAAAATAAGCAGAAAAAACGGGTTTTATGAAACATAATCCATATTCCGAAATAACATAAGCTCATAAGCCTGTAAATAAGCCTAAACAAACACCTAGGTACGGAACTAGGGGATGCCCCGCAGTGTCACGGGACCCGATGGAATTATGCTTCGTAGCGTTAGACTCTGATTTTTCCTAATTGTACCTGGTCCAAAATTTGTGTGCTCTCTACCTAAAAAAAAAGAAAAAAAAAACCCACCCACTAAACCAACTACTTATCTAAGAGGGTTTTGGTTAGCTTACGCTTTTGCTTATAAACAAGTACTAATAATGATAACATAGTAGGGTTTTTATTTATTTATTTATTTATTTATTTATTTATTTTAATTCATATCAAGAACCACTTCATAGGTAGTTTTTTGTTTAAGCTTATTTTCAGGCTACGGAGCTTACGTGGTTTCGGCTTATGCTTTGTAAGCCTATTTTCCACGCTTATTTTGAAACTTATAGGCTTATATAAAGCTTATTATAACATAATGAGTTATAAAAGCTCATAAGTTTCAAAATAAGCAGAAAAAACGGTCTTATGAAACATAATCCATATTCCGAAATAACATAAGCTCATAAGCCTGTAAATAAGCCTAAACAAACACCTAGGTACGGAACTAGGGGATGCCCCGCAGTGTCACGGCACCCGATGGAACTCAGATTTTTCCTAACCTAAACCAACTATTTATCACACACCCACAATCCCAAACACACCTTATTCGAACTACTTATCACATACCCACAATCCCAAACACCCCAAATTCCAATAAAAATCAAAACTTTACACCTTTAACACATATCCATAATCATATAGGGGGAAAAAAAGCAATCCCAAACACCCCTTATTCGAACTACTTATCACATACCCACAATCCCAAACACCCCAAATTCCAATAAAAATCAAAACTTTACACCTTTAACACATATCCATAATCATATAGGGGGAAAAAAAGCAATCCCAAACACCCCTTATTCGAACTACTTATCACATACCCACAATCCCAAACACCCCAAATTCCAATAAAAATCAAAACTTTACACCTTTAACACATATCCATAATCATATAGGGGGAAAAAAAGCAATCCCAAACACCCCTTATTCGAACTACTTATCACATACCCACAATCCCAAACACCCCAAATTCCAATAAAAATCAAAACTTTACACCTTTAACACATATCCATAATCATATAGGGGGAAAAAAAGCAATCCCAAACACCCCTTATTCGAACTACTTATCACATACCCACAATCCCAAACACCCCAAATTCCAATAAAAATCAAAACTTTACACCTTTAACACATATCCATAATCATATAGGGGGAAAAAAAGCAATCCCAAACACCCCTTATTCGAACTACTTATCACATACCCACAATCCCAAACACCCCAAATTCCAATAAAAATCAAAACTTTACACCTTTAACACATATCCATAATCATATAGAAAAAAATAATAATAATAAAAAAAAATAAAAAAAAAATAAAAAATAAAAAATAAAAAAACCAATCCCAAACACTCCCTAAACCAACTACTTATCACATACCCACAATCCCAAACACCCCAAAATCCAATAACAAACCCTAAAAAAATCTTTAAAAAAATATATAAAAAGTGGGTTTTGATTTTTGGACCTCATTAGTGGCAGCAAACCAAGAATGGAGATAATTTTCATCAGCCCAGTAAGGCAAATCACCGATCCAAAGTGTACGGATTTCTTCATGTGATGACGGCTGGTGGTACGGCGCCTGTGGCTGTGGCGGCGGCGGCGCTCCGTATGCGTATTGTGGCTGCGCGGCCGTCGTCCATTGTTGTGGTGCTTCCATTGTGTTATGTTCGACTCTGTGTGTGTTTTGGTTTTGTGATTTTGGGTATTTGAATACCTTTTATAAAAAGTTTTTTTTAGTAAGGAAAATTTAAAAACGAAATATTTTATTTTAGGTTTTTTTATTTACATTGTACAACCAAATTAAAGCATATCTATCAAATTAAATATAACCAATTGAAACACAAATCGGGTTGACCCGGGACGCTTCAAACCCGGCGGGTTGACCCAATTTAATTTGACCCGTTTTCGACCCAACCTAGCAAGTTGACCCGGTTTAAATCGACCTATTTTTCAACCGGAACGGTTGAACCACCCGGGTCGAACCGGGTTTCAAAACATTATCCATTACTTAAAAGTACAATGATTTATTTACATTGTACAACCAATTAAAAACATATCTGTCAAATTAAATACAACCAATTAAAACACAAACCGGGTTGACCCGGGACGCTTCAAACCCGTTTTTCGACCGGAACGGTTCAACCAGTTGAACCACCCGGGTCGAACCGGGTTTCAAAACATTATGTTTAATGCACGTATTTAATTTATTCGGAGCTATTAGAGCGGGATCCACTTTTTGGGGAATATGAGTCGAAGCAATAACAAGAATATTTCTAGTTTCATAATGCCTGAAATTCCCAAATCTTCAAACTTTTA
Organism: Artemisia annua; assembly: GCA_014162995.1. Taxonomy (NCBI): domain Eukaryota; kingdom Viridiplantae; phylum Streptophyta; class Magnoliopsida; order Asterales; family Asteraceae; genus Artemisia; species Artemisia annua. Next base: position 40,823 of record LBNU01019440.1, read on the forward strand.
TTATTTTTCGTATAACTTATAAACTTTTTTTATCAATAAACTGTCTGTCGTTATAAAATCTCGTTACTATGCACGGGTACTCGTCTAGTATACATAAGCTTCAATGGCTTATTTTGAGACTTATGAGTTTATATAAGTTTAATATTATATAATAAACTCATGTACCATAAGCCTCAAAATAAGTTAGAAAATTGAGACATAAAACATAAGCCGAAATCAAATAAGCTCATAAGCCAACATATAAGCTTAAACAAACACCCCTCTTAAAATTGATGAAATAACTTTTTTTTTTTTTTTTTTTTTTTTTTTTTTTTTTTTTTTTTTTTTTTTTTTTTTTTTTTTTTTTTTTTTTTTTTTTTTTTTTTTTTTTTTTTTTTTTTTTCCTTTAAGTTACACTATAACATATTGTAAGTATTAAATATTTTAATAGATTACATTCCTTTTTGTAAGTAAATCTTTTTAGTCAAACAACATTATTCAATTTTTTAAGTTTCTAATTTTTAAGCAAATGCATTTCCTTTTTATACGTAACTAGCGGGATACCAACGCGTTACGACGACGGGTACCTTGTAATCAAAAATTTTGATGAGCAATATTTTTCGGTCACATGTTTTTCATGATAATGACTTTACGCATGACAAGAATTTAAGGAACAACTATATCGCACACTATTTCATATTAAAATGTCAAGTACATGTGCATCACGATGCAATTCCAATACGAAAACGGTAGTCAATAGTATTATGAAATTTTGATAATTGACGGTGAAAAGCACTTGCTAATCGGTAGATGTTGTGTAATATTTATCACAATATTATATAACATGTAAACATAGAGAATCTTCATACTTTGTACGTTTACAAGTTTTCATACTTTATAAATCACCTGAAATTCTTCGTACTTTGACATGTACGATTCTTTTTAATCGAATTTATCAGCAAATGATTAGTATTTCACTAAACTTACACATAGTTCTAAAATACATACATGGTTGATAAATGTTTTTTGAATATGAAATTTTCAAAAAGTTTAAATGCCCGTAAACAAACAAAAGTTTGGTATTAAACTTACATTGATGAATGTTTTAAATAATTATGTAAAAAAATTATTGTTTAATGCATTATACATAGCATTAATCATTTGTGCATATTGCATATTAATTTGTTGGGTTTTGCTAACCAATGCCCACTGGGCAAAGGTTAGTGTCTCATAAATGCACATGAACTTTCCCGATTAACATAAAAATACATTAAATTCATATTCATTTAAGTGAAAATCAAGATGAAATATAGTAATTTATAGTTTATTTAATGTGCATTCAATGAATATTTAATGTAATTTTGTGTTAATTAGGAAATGTTGTGTTTATTTATTAGATATTAACCTTTGCGCAGTGGGCACTGGTTAGCTTAACCCTAATTTGTATTACTTAAAAATAAGATTGTCTTAGTCATTTTAAGGAGGAAATGACTAATGAGCCTCCCACGTATTTTCATTATATTAGATATAGGTTATAAAAGTGTACATATTTGATTAGAGACTTATTTTCGAGACGGCTATGAATTCTTTTTTATGAAATTTATTTTGTTAAACCTTGCAATTTTGTTAAACCATACTTCTTGCCCAAAGTAATGACTTGACTTCAGCAAGTAGGATATTTGCACATGCACCTTTGTACACTGATTTGGCTCCCTCGTACTTCAGGATATGTCTCAGCGCATCAATGGAGTCTTCGTAGCTGAAAACTTCAGCAGATGTCATTTGCATTCTTAACCAATAGTGTTAACCTGGGTATGCGGTAAAACCAACAGCCACTTTAATTAGCCAACCAACCCCAAAGCTAGGCAACTATCCTGAAGGGAATGGATTTACATACCCCCTATTTGACTAGTTAAACAAATAAGTTCAGATGGGTTAATAACAGAATAAGGTCTATTTTTAACACATAGAACCTCCTAAATTATTCTACAGAATGATAGCCAAAAGGGGTTTACTGAAAACTGTATCAACCCGAACCATTTTATATTTGTTATCCAACCCGGTTTGTCTTCCAGCCTCTAATGAAAACAATCGTTTCTAATATATTGCCCAAAGCTGCGTTTTCTACTTTAAAAAATAAAATAAAATAAAATAAAAAGAAAAAAGAGCTGTGCTCCTCTCTTTTCGTTAAAAAATGTGCGCCACAATGTTCAATCATAACCAACAAGAACACCAGCAACTGCTACAGGCATGTAGCCGTAGGATATTTGCTCACCCTCTAGCAATGAATTAGCAATGTTATTCTTAAGAAAATACTAGTAATGGAAGATGAGTTAGACATCGGTGTTGTTGCATCATCAGTTCTTCGCAACAATTCATTAACAGCTTTTCTCAAACCTGGTTATTGTACACCCTTAAAAACTCAAAATAATAATATTGCCCAATAATCATTACTACTATAGTACTAGAGTGTTCAAACACTCCCTTAAATCTACAACGTTTTGGTCCAAGATCTACAAAATTCACGCGGTTCAGCAAAAAGAATAGATACGATAACCCATTCATAAGTAAACGCTCGAAATTGTCAGCCCTACTAAGGGCTGAAGCAAGAACATGTTATCATTTTACAAATGCTTTCAGAGCTCCAAAATCCCAACGAAAGTTTCATACATTATAACACAATCGATAAAGGGTTTAAGCATTTCTTTTGATACACAATAAGGTGTTCAATGTTATTAGCAGGATACATATTACCTAAGTTAAAACCGAAGATCCAAAAGCTATTCAGAATCAATGACATGATGTGGATGCTTTACTTGAAATGTCATACGCTCGTTTTCCAACATCAACCTCTCATTCTCCAATTTTGAAATCTCGAGCTCTCTGTCTTTCCTATCACAAAATCTTTGCCATTTAAAACGCCTTTTCTCCATTTCAAAAGCTTCAGTTTCAATCCGGATTCGCTGTTCCTGTATCTGCAACATTCGTTCTCTAACCCATTCTTTCTTTTGCATTTTCGAATTATTAGGGTCCTCAAAATACTTATTCATCTCAGCACGGAAACCGTTATTACCCTTTCCTTGCTCCCTTTCACCATCATTTTCATGATCGTCATCTTCAAGATCCATATCATCATCATCATCATTGTCATCATCACTTTCATCATTGTTTCCAACGTCATCAGAACTATGATTAGCATTAGCAATAGCATTAGCATTCACCTTTGACCCACATTGACTTTCACAGTTCGGGATCTTTTGACCATTATGATAAGCACACATTTCCGGATAAAACAAATGCTTTGAACTCAATATCTTCTTAACATCTTCCTTCATTTTAGCCGACAACCTTGGCATAGAATCCATAAGAGACGGATTCTCCACCACTCTACACGAAACCCCTCTTCCAAGAATATCATTCAAACGCTTATACCTTTTATTCAAATCATTAAACTTATCCTCACATTGTTGCGGCGAAACTTCACATCCTTTAGACACCATCATATTAGAAACCATTTTCCACTTTCCCTTTTTCTGTAAACACCCCGACGACCTCCTACCCGACCCACCAGCCCCCTCCACATTACCACCATCATCATCGTCAACACAAGACACAACCTCAATCAAAAGCCTAACTCGACTATCNCTAAGGGCTGAAGCAAGAACATGTTATCATTTTACAAATGCTTTCAGAGCTCCAAAATCCCAACGAAAGTTTCATACATTATAACACAATCGATAAAGGGTTTAAGCATTTCTTTTGATACACAATAAGGTGTTCAATGTTATTAGCAGGATACATATTACCTAAGTTAAAACCGAAGATCCAAAAGCTATTCAGAATCAATGACATGATGTGGATGCTTTACTTGAAATGTCATACGCTCGTTTTCCAACATCAACCTCTCATTCTCCAATTTTGAAATCTCGAGCTCTCTGTCTTTCCTATCACAAAATCTTTGCCATTTAAAACGCCTTTTCTCCATTTCAAAAGCTTCAGTTTCAATCCGGATTCGCTGTTCCTGTATCTGCAACATTCGTTCTCTAACCCATTCTTTCTTTTGCATTTTCGAATTATTAGGGTCCTCAAAAAATTTATTCATCTCAGCACGGAAACCGTTATTACCCTTTCCTTGCTCCCTTTCACCATCATTTTCATGATCGTCATCTTCAAGATCCATATCATCATCATCATCATTGTCATCATCACTTTCATCATTGTTTCCAACGTCATCAGAACTATGATTAGCATTAGCAATAGCATTAGCATTCACCTTTGACCCACATTGACTTTCACAGTTCGGGATCTTTTGACCATTATGATAAGCACACATTTCCGGATAAAACAAATGCTTTGAACTCAATATCTTCTTAACATCTTCCTTCATTTTAGCAGACAACCTTGGCATAGAATCCATAAGAGACGGATTCTCCACCACTCTACACGAAACCCCTCTTCCAAGAATATCATTCAAACGCTTATACCTTTTATTCAAATCATTAAACTTATCCTCACATTGTTGCGGCGAAACTTCACATCCTTTAGACACCATCATATTAGAAACCATTTTCCACTTCCCCTTTTTCTGTAAACACCCCGACGACCTCCTACCCGACCCACCAGCCCCCTCCACATTACCACCATCATCATCGTCAACACAAGACACAACCTCAATCAAAAGCCTAACTCGACTATCAGACCATTTCATACGCTGCCATTGTGACGAACCCCCCTTCCTACCCTTTACTCTCCTAAGATTCTCGTTATTTCCGTCTTCCATAAAACTAGGCTCATCATCATCACTCATAGTTTGATCATTTAAATTAGCATCATTTCTCAATTTTCCAAAACTTAAATAAGATGAATTAGGCTTCAAAATCTTGGTTTCCATAAATCCTAAAGATGGTAGTGGCTCATCATCAATCCTGTCCATTAAATTCATCTTTTCGCAACCCGAAAATCGAAACCCTGATGGGAAAACTACTCCTTTTACACACAGATCAAGATTCTACTAAAACTAATATCAAGATTCAAGAATCTAGCTACTGGGATTTAAGTAAACATTAAAAAGATAGATTTTTTACAGCATTTAATAAGAAGCAAATAGATCAAAATGGAAAATAAACATGAAATTTATAATATGGGTTTACCTAATTTGTTGTTTTCTTGAGGATTTATGCAGACAGTCAAAAGGGGGTTTGCTTTGTGTCAATCACATAGGGAAAGTGATTTAAGCAAAGATTTTGGGGTCATTTATACACCAAGCTAAAACTTATTTGTACTTTTCTAGTGCAAGTTTACAATATATCCTAACGTTATAAACAAGGCGTGGCGTGGCGACATAACTAAGCCTCGTGTCTTAGCAGTTAAGGCGAAACTTTAGTGACACAAAAGTTTAAAAATATTTATATATTTATATCATATTTCATATGTAACGAGTTTACAAAAAAAACGTAGCATAAGTGTTGGGTCAAGTCAGTACCCAAGTCTCGTTAAACTTAGATTTGAACACAATTAATGATCAAGTGTTTATAAACCGTGAACATAATCAAGTCACTGAGTGAACAGTCATTCAGTGAGTCATCTTCAGGATGTTTAGAACAAGCCTAATGAAGAAAGGTTTTCCATTCAGTGAGGCGGACTCTCAGTGATTGGCATCTAAGCCAAAGAAGAAGATGATGGATTCAGTGAGTGATGACAATAGCTCACTGAATCCCCTAGTCTCCTCACCAACCATGAAGACTGAAGAAAGCTACCTGAAGACTGAAGAATAGGCGGGATTAGGAGGGAAAGTTTGAACTGTTCCAATAAAGTGCTTTATCACTTTATAAGTCAAACTTTCCTTATTTGGCTACAATCCAGCCTAATACTAAAAGATTAATCTGTCTTCTAACCCAATATGGGTTGCATTCAACAGTGAACAAGATCTTCTAAAGATTTATCTTTAGAAGTCTTTAATCCATTGGACAATAGTATGTATAATACTTGTGTATAAATAGGATCATAAAAGAGGAGAAAAAGGTTAAGTTTGTGCAATTAATGCTTAGACATTCACAAACC
>LBNU01019440.1:49285-94295 GCA_014162995.1 Artemisia annua
AAGAAGCTGTATCTCTTGGACTAAGCCCTGATGAACTGCATAAGGGCGAAAGTGGTGAAAAGTTCAAGAGAGCTCAGGAGGCTAGAATGGAGGAACTGAAACAAAAGAGGGATGCTAAGTTGAAAAAGGCTGCTGAAACCAGGGAAAAGCACATCAAGAGATACACATGGATCATGACTCAGAGATTACATCCTGAACCTATCACTGATGTCAAGATTCACGCTAATACCAACCCTGCTGTGGTTACTATCTACAGGGGCCAGGACAAAAGAAACTTTGAGGTCCATGATCCCTTCAGGATCACTGAATTTGGGATCACTGAACTGGATGAACTTGCTCAAATTCTTCCAAAGAAGAACAATGTCGTGGTCCCTCAACTATTGAAATCGCTCAGGAACCGATATGATGGCCTGACCCAAAGGCACAAGGAACTTAAGATTCCCTCGATGATGCCACCATCAGTACAGGCCATCAAGGCAGCAACATCTCAGGATACCTCCTCTCAGGCTCCTCAGAGAAAAAGGAAGAGAATAGAAAGTGAACCTGAAATCAAAGTACCTGGACTTGAATGTGACAGAAGCCTCCCTGAAGGGATCACATTTTCTAACAACGTGGTCCTAGAGCTACCTGAAAAAGGCTTATGTTTCATTGATGAATTCGGAAACCATTCCTTCCAGAGGTGGTCTGATATTGACAAAGCTGGAGTTAAGGCAATGCTGATGTACCTAATGATGGCCTCTCCAATAAAGAAAGCTGCCAATACAAGGTTCTGCATTGATCTCAGGAAGAAAATTGAAGAGCATCCTGAGAAGCACCTGCTGAAATCCAAAAAGGCTAAGCTTCAGGCCCTCGGATACAGCCTCAACATCTGAAACACACACCACCCTCTATCCTTTATTTTTTTGTGTTTTGATAGGAACTGTAATAGCTATGAATAAAATGATGTTTATGTTTATCAGTGTCCTCTCAAAGTACAATAAACACTTAGTCATAATTTATATTCAAATAGGGGGAGATTGTTGGGTCAAGTCAGTACCCAAGTCTCGTTAAACTTAGATTTGAACACAATTAATGATCAAGTGTTTATAAACCGTGAACATAATCAAGTCACTGAGTGAACAGTCACTCAGTGAGTCATCTTCAGGATGTTTAGAACAAGCCTAATGAAGAAGGTTTTCCATTCAGTGAGGCGGACTCTCAGTGATTGGCATCTAAGCCAAAGAAGAAGATGATGGATTCAGTGAGTGATGACAATAGCTCACTGAATCCCCTAGTCTCCTCACCAACCATGAAGACTGAAGAATGCTACCTGAAGACTGAAGAATAGGCGGGATTGGGAGGGAAAGTTTGAACTATTCCAATAAAGTACTTTATCACTTTATAAGTCAAACTTTCCTTATTTGGCTACAATCCAACCTAATACTAAAAGGTGAATCTGTCTTCTAACCCAATATGGGTTGCATTCAACAGTGAACAAGATCTTCTAAAGATTTAGCTTTGGAAGTCTTTAATCCATTGGACAATAGTATGTATAATACTTGTGTATAAATAGGATCATAAAAGAGGAGAAAAAGGTTAAGTTTGTGCAATTAATGCTTAGACATTCACAAACCCTTTTTCTCCTCCAAAGAACATACTTGTACTCGAGCTAGCTCGAATGTACCTTAGTTGTCACTTAAGCTTAGCTTAAGTTTAGTGAGGAGAAACCCACCATACTTGTCATTTCAATCCCAAGTGTTGTTCCGCAAACACTTGGGTATAATTCTTTGATTGATTTCTAATAAGAATTAAACGTTGAAAAATTACTGTGTCTTTTTACTTTACGTTTTATTCAAACATCTCTCAAAGTATTTCATATCAATATCTTAGCATGGTGCATGTTTAGACTATCTCTTTAGCTAGTTTATCCGTGTAAACGGGACCAACACATTATATATAAGCGTTTTCGTTGCATTTCTTAACATGGGATGTTGGGAGTGCGTTGGTTAGAGCCTGGCTATTCGGGCAACTAGTTGCGGGTTCGAACCAACGCCTTTCGAATCTCTTTTTTTTAATTGTTAAAAACAAAATATATACTCGTAACAATTATAACTTTGCAACAATTAAAAAATAAAAATCAGATTAAAAGGAATTAAACTTTTGTCAAATTCAACTTTTAGATACTCACAGTTTCATGTACATAAAATTTACTTTTGAATTTCTTCGAGAATCTGTGGATTTAAACGTTTCTAGTAGATTTTGGATCCAAATATTTATGTCTTAACTTGATAGTTGGATAGTTGGAGTTTGTTTCATATCCGAAAGGGTATAATAGCGATGATGTAAAAGATTAATTCATACTCTTTTCGACTCGAGGTTTTTTTTTTTTTTTTTTTTTTTTTGGCATTACACCAAAAGCTTTTTAAAGTCTTTCTTTTCAAATACTGTAAGTGTGTACATAAGATTGATTAAAGCAAAAACAAATCATACTATTTCAACGTCAACGAGTAGCATTACTATTTGTTTTTCAAGTATGATGTCAACTTAGGTGATTTATTGATAACATGAAAGTTAAGTCTTTAACCATTATCAAATAGTCCAGTCGTAAAGTTTTTGGTTTCTTCACAAAAGGTCAAAAGTCTAAACCTAATTAGGTGTACACATTTAGGTGGCCAGAGAAGGTTGAAACGGTCTCAGGATTAACTCATTGTGGTCGCGTACATCTGAGTCAAAACTCTCCTCGGATAACCTGACAAGAAAAACTTCATCTGTTAATGAAAGTTCATTCTTTGGTATCTTCGGGTGGGTTCTCGGTTAAATCGGTTCGAAACTACATTGATGACATCCTCCTTCCTAGAGCCCGTTCAGACTTGTTGGGTTAAAGTTGTACATATAAAGGTGAATATTATGGCTTGGAGAGTTTGGTTGGATAATCTTCCTACTCGCTTTAATCTCTCGTCTAGAGGTTTGGAGATTCCTTCTCTTTCATGCCCTATGTAATGTGTCGGTAGAATTCTACTTCACATCTTTTCTTCTCTTGTTCCTTGGCTCGCCAGTTGTGGAACACAGTGTTTCGTTCGTGGGATATAGATGCTTCAGATTTTCTTTCATATGATGAATGGCTCACTTGGCTAAAAAACACACGGATGCCTAAAGGTTTAAAACACAATTTTGAAGTTGTTTGTTACGTGATGTGGAGAGTCTTATGGCGCTTTAGAAACCAAACCTTATTTGGTAACGCTCTTTCTAGACGCGACATTCTCTTTGATGATATTGTTCGTTTGTCTCATATGTGGTGCTCGATTCGTTGTAATTTTAGTTTGGATTGGGTGACTTGGATGAAAAATCTTTCTTATTTTAGCTTGTAATCTTTTCTAGCTCATTGCTAGTTTCTTTAAGGGGAAGAAAGAAAGAAAGAAAAAAATAAATAAATAAATAAATAAATAATAAAAAGTGCTTTAAATGCAAGGGATCAAAACATGTTGGGTCATGTTATGGTTATCAAATTTTGGCACAATCTTTGTCAAGGATTTATTTATTATTTATTTTTATTATTATTATTATTTTTTTTTCTTCAAATCTTTGTTGAGTTTTCATAACAGTCAAGTGCATTAAGTATTATTACAAAGTCATATTGTTTCAATGATGTTCTATGACTTTTGCTAAACTCGGTTAGGAGGTTTTACACACTATTAAAATACTTTTGGTGACTTTAAACCTAGTTTACCCACTTCTTTATAAGTTCAGCTTATTGGTTTGCCCATGTGACCCATTAGATCTATAATAACTCTAAATCCATATATTTGAAGTTAAAACCATTTCTTTTAAAACATAATTCTTTTACTTTGAGATTTATATGATATTGCAGAGTAAAGAAGACGTATTAGGCGGACTTAGAAAGAAGGCTGGATTGCATAATCATGCAAAAGGCAATATAAGGAGTATTTGTGGGAAAAAGGAATGAAAAGTAGTATTTCTAAGCTTCCAATATGATGCTAATGACTATGCTTTCCTCTTTTTAGTTTTTACTAAACACTATGCAAGAGATTAAGTTTTCTTATCACGTAAGCAATACTAGTTATAAGTCCCATGCACACACGGGATTTAGACATAAATATTAGTTGACGTTATATTTCTTAATTTAATTTCATTTGTAGATGTTCATTGAATTAGAATGTATGGTATTTTGATTACATGTATCCCTCGCATGCACGGATATTATAACTATATAAGTATAAAAAAAATTTACATAATTTTATAAAAAAAAGTATTCGTCAATACTAATACATAATAAAACATTTATTTAAAAGTCCTGCGTGCACGGGTATTATAACTATAAAACATTTTACATAATTGTATAGAAAAAATATACAGGGTTAAAAGCTAGTTTTTGTTGTAAAGCAATACTCCGTATAAAAGACTTCTCGTTATTTGCTGTTTCATAGCAATAAAGATAACAGACCTGTTGGGCCTATGCTTTTAATTATCAAAGAGCCTCACTTGCAATTCTGCTAGGCCCAATACATTGTTATACCCAAAAGTGAACAAGAAGCTGATAACAAAAAAAAAAAAAAAAAAAAAAAAAAAAAAAAAACTGAGAAAAAGACATCAAAGTCAACTAGTCAAGTTTCAACAGAGCCAAGATTGCTGTAAAAATAAAGATTTCTTGCAAGTGCATGACCAAAAACATATGAAGAGAACTAAACTGATGAGTGATCATGTAAATTCCTTGTTTTAACCATTAAATTTACAAGCAGTAAAATTTCATTTCCAACTTAAGCCACTGTCTACAATCCCTATTACTCTGGTATACACAACAACTAGATTAGAACCCGTGTTCAACACGGGCGGTTAAAGTAAATGATTAGGAATACAATACAAATAGAGATATGATAATGAAATACAGGAAAAAATGCACAACAAAATAATAAGAAAATGTTGGCTACCAATCGTATACTAAATTTGTATTGAGGTGAACTTATATAAAATATATGGTGAAATATAGTATAGACATTGAGTTGAACATATATACTGGAAAATATAAAACTAAAGAGTTTGAAATTTTTCTTAAAACGATAGTCATTGCATAAAGTTAGATACTTAGATGCAAGTATCCTGGTTGAAGTCATCTTTAGAACTAAAAAAGCCAACAAAACAACACAAAATATCAGTCAACATAACAAATAGTCATTGAAAAAGGCCACTTCACCATTTTGATTCTTAACAAACTTTAATTACTGCTATATATAAGGGAAAAAAGTACCATTACCCATGAAGTTACTTGAACCAACCAAGAAATTAGAACACTGTAATAGTGTTGTAAAACAACAATTACAAATCTATACACCCCTATTTACAATCTGATACATATAACAAAACTAAAGGGTTCCAAGTGTCACACCCTGAATTTACCTTTTATATGGCAGCGGAATTGAATATCCGGGTGTAACGATCATGGCATCTCATACAAGGTTATATTGAACGATCTAAAGTGTCGTTTTGTAAAATACAACGTTTGATCATTTATTTAAAACATACAGAGTTTACAAACATAGGTCCTGTTAATACAGATATCGCTTAAAAACGTTATTTATATTTTACGATCTTTGCTAAGTTTTGTTAATAACAAAGTGTAAACTTTAGTTTTAAGTAAAACATGATTTTAGTTTAAAGTCTTGCATAACTAGATTTTTGCTACATTTACATTTCATATAAAACACAACATTTTCATATTTCTTAAATTAGAAATGTCACATCACCATTTATGATAAGTTTTGTCATATCACATTTATGGAAAGATTGTGTGGTTGACTAAACAATGTTCTTACACAAGGTTTGTGTGTTTGACTCTCCATAGGGTTCTTACACAAGTTTTGTGTTTGACCAAGTATTTATGTGATGTGACTTTGGATGGTTTGGCAAGTTATGGCAAAACATAACTGCAGACCTGGCGGAACCCTCGTGGTACACGGGCGGAACCCTTGTGAGGGTTCCGCCATATCCGCCAGGCTTGAAGTTTGTTTTGCTATAAATACCAAGCCATTTGCTAGCATTTTTCTTTATCACTTCTCATCATATTTTGCACATACATTCATCTAACCCTTAACCTCTCATTGTTGTGAATACTCTTTTTGTAGCAAAGAAGTTCACAAGTACATATAAAGTTACAAGTATTCAACTCAACGTTGCAAGACTTGTTAGCTTAGCATTGTGTAGACTTTTGTAGTTTACACTTCATTTGATTGTGTGTTATAAGTTGTGATCGGTTAGTATTTTAGGCCTTAAAATACATAGTGTTACGGGAGTGGTTGTACCCTTGGTAAAGAACTCGACATCTAGCTTAGTGTCGGTAAAATTGTAAGCGACGTGTAAGGTTTTCTCCGCCGGATAAAGGAGCTTGTTGACTAGTGAAAGAAACTCTCGAGTTGGATACTCGGGGCGTGGACGTAGGGCAAGGAAAAGAGAGTTCCTTGTAGCCGAACCACGATAAACAATCGTGTCATGGTTTGATCGTTTCTTTCTTTATACTTGCATATTGTGTATTGTCTTTGTGTTCATATCTTTGATTAAACGGAAAGTTTCAAAAGATAATTAAACTAAAAACGGGTAAACTATTCAACCCCCCTTCTAGTTTTCCACAATTGGCATCAAGAGCTACGTTACTCAAGCTTTTAAAATATATTGTGTTTTAAAACTTGAAACGATCCATGGATTTTGAAAATTACAAAGAATGGCAATCTATGCAAAGACCATCACTTTTTGAAGCAAATGGTTTTATCTATTGGAAAAACCGATTTGAAACTTACGTGAAATCTAAAGATATAGATTTATGGTTTATAATTGTTGATGGTGATAATAATATTACGAACACTAAAGATGAAGATCAAAAGAAATTGATCGCTAAGAATAATGAAGCTAAAATGATGCTATATAATGCTTTGCCTAAGAAAGAGTCTTTTTGTGTAAAACCGCTAAAGAAATTTGGAAATCTTTAATAGTCACTCATCAAGGAAATTCACAAGTTAAGGATAACAAAATTGATCTTTTAATTCAACAATATGAACAATTTGTTATTCCCGAAGATGAAAGTATTGATAGTGCATTTGCTAGGTTTAACACTATTATTACTTCACTTTACTTGGTTTTCTAGGGAGCCTAGCAAGCCATTTGAAGGTTCCAACAACCTTCAAGCTTTTTCAAGCTTATTTGCTAGGGCTGCAAGCAGCCCCTAGCTTGTCCCATTTCTCTCAGTGACTGAGTGTTCAGTCACTTGAGGCCTTCTTCACAAGCTCTTTTTGAGTTTCTCAGTGGGTCCCAGTGAGTGATCTTTGATTCTATAAGCTCACCACCTAGCTTATTACTCATTTCACCCTTTGTTTGAGTTTCTAGCCCTGTGGACCCCACTTGAAATCTCCTCTATACTTTGTCCCATTTTCAGTGCTTAAGTAAGAATTCAAATTGCTTATTTGAGCTTAATTGCTTATTCAGGGGTTTTATTTGGTTTTTTTGCTTAGTTCCATTCATTTAACTTGTTTTCATTGGAAGTTACCATTGTGGACCCATAGCTAGCTTATTTGAAGCTTATAGCTTGACAGTTTGACCAAAGTCAACTGTCAAGGTAATAAGCACTTGTAGTGCTTATCTGTGATTCCCAAAGGTTTTGTTTTTGTAAAAGTTGTTTGTTTTTAGTTATAAAATAGTTTAGAAAAAGAAAAATCAGAAAAAGGCCAATTTAAAATTAAGTGATAGTTTCTATTTAATTTTATTTATCTTTTTAATTTTCCTTTTTAGCTTTTTATTAAGTAAATTGCATTTTTATATTTTTCTTAATTTTCTTTTATATTAAAGTATTTCTAGTAATTTTCTTAGGATTTTATCTTTTCATTTAGTATTTATAATAATTAATAGTAGTTTAATTAGTTTTAATTGAAAAATCAAAAAGAAAATCATTTAGTGTTTAATTTTAATCTCTAGCTTCTTTTTATATTTTTTCTAGCTTTTATTAATTATATAGTATTTTTAGAAAATAGTTTTCTCATTGTTACTGTTCATTTGCTATCTTTCTTAATTAATTCAGTTTAATTAGTTTTTAATTGATAATTAAGTAAATTAAATCTAAAATAGTTTATTTATAAAGTTTAGGAACTTTTTATAATTTTTTAGGACTTCTGTAATTGTTAAATAGTTTTAGAAAAAGTTTGGTAATTTTATAAATTAGTTTAGTAATTATTTTAATTTAACTTAGCCTAATTAGTAATTAGTAATTAATTAATATTAATTAATTAAAAAGTCTAAAAAATATTTTTCTTTTTCTTAAAATTTTCTTTTATCATTTAGATTGTAAAAATATGTTTTTCATCTTCTAGGTGTTTGTAGATTTCTATTTTCACTTTTATTTTCGTACGTAGACGTTTTAATTAAACGTAACGTACATTTTTAGATTTGTAAACACTTCCAGTTTTCCAGTAATTGTTTGTGGTGTTTATTTATCATTTTCATTTATAATTTCGTAGTTTAATTCCAATCAATCTCTTTTTCCAATCATCGTTTCATAATCACTTGATCTCATTATCGTTTTCGATACAATTCACACCTCATCGGGATTTAAACGACCCGGGGAATTCCTATACTCTCCTTGGTGCATTGAGCCTTTCTAGTTTGACTTTTGTTGACCAAATACTTGGTTGACTTTAGTTGACTGTTTCTAGGCCAATCACCCGTCATGCCACCGGCTACCCCTTTAAGAGTGGTGATTTTCTTGATTGATTGACATGTAAAAAGGTTTCTGTGTAATTCATTGTTCAATACTAAAATTTTGGTTCTTGAATTACAAGCCTACGATATAACAGATATGGATTATATTGGTGATATGAGTTTTCTTGACATGGAATTAATACAGCCAAATGGAATGTCTTTATTGGCTATTAACTAAATTTCTTATGTTGCTAAATTGATGGATGATCAATGGCCACCAATTCCTGAAAACTATTGTTTTGTGTTTTGTCTTTGTGTTGTTTTGATGATATATTGGTTTAGGACTTTAGCTGGTGATACACACTAATGCACACTACAATAAGTTTTAGTTTTATCATGTGAATAACTAATTTGACTTTCTGATGTGCACATCATTCTGGTTTGCTTATCTACACATTTTATCAAGTATAATGTGGATTAATGATAGTTGTTACTTTTAATGTCCAAGTTTTGATGCTATAATCTTTGTCGTTTATATGGTCCAAGTTGAGAGTCTACCATGACATGTTTAAAATTGATTGTTGAAACTCATATGCAAAGAATTTCATTGATGATCATAAAAAAAAAAAAAAAAANAAGAATAACAGTAAGTTTTTATTTCATGCGTTGTTGTTTATTACTTTATTCACACACTCAAATTTTTAATGAATCATTTCTTAAAAACTTGTGAATTTCACGGGTCTATAAGCTTTTTGTTGAATGTATGAACTTTTAATTCACTTACTATGGAATTAATGTTTATCAAAGAATGTTAATGTAACAAGTTTAAATTTCTTGGTTCATTAATGTTTTATTAGTTGTTTCCTTAATATATCATTCACATTTACAATAACTTCTGAAACATGAACTTCATTATACTATTCATATGCTCTATAAGATACTTATTAAATGCATCACATAACTTAAAATGTCATATGGTCATCTCACAATTCCACACCAATTAAACCAATAAAAGATTAAAATTTTATCATATACATAGGAAAAAGTCTACATGTAGAGAAGTACTTAAAGTTCTATCATCATCGCAAGGATTGGGTTTTGAATCAATAGGCGCTCACACACATCATTTTATGTTCGAGTCAATCTATTTTATATTCGCCAACGCTATGGTTGTAAATAGATGGGCGCTCACACACGTCTTTTGCTACTTAACATAATAAATTTTGGAGACCCCAAGCTTGGACGTTTGTTAGTGTAATTGCAACATAAGCAATTTCTTATATCTTATAATAGACGCATTGTCTCGTTCTTTGTTTCATATCTTAAATAGAACAAATTTACGTTATTACATTTCTTATCATCTCATTTCTTTATTTCCTTAAAAAAGTACCCGGTGTCAACAGGTTTTCTAAGCTAGTAGTATTATACAATTAAACAATAAGGTTAAAGTAAAACCTTAAATGCATTAATTCTTAGGTAGGTGTAAAACTTAAATTCTGGTAGATATTGATTATTAATGTGATTTTGTGAATTAAAAGTTTACACTGCTGTGCTGTCTATAAATGAAAGTCTTTTACTTGGTTCAGTTTAACAATGTAAGTCTTTTACTTGATAGGTGTAAAACTTAAATGCAAGCAAACATACACATATGTCAGCGCTGCCTCTACACTATTTTGCTATGCAAGCAAACCCAACCACAATCTTCACAGATCCAAGGTCCAGTCGGTCACATTTTCTTCAAATCCATGATTTCTTTTGGTTTTGGTAAGAATTCTTACATATTTTCGTTCTGTTAGCACGCATATTTTTGCTAAGAATTTTGGTTCGATGATTATTTTTATTTGATTATGTATGTTTAGTTCTAGGGACGACAAGGATCTTTGTCATGGATAAAAGATATTTGCCACGTGTTCTCGAGTTTTAGAGGTGACTAATAGCATTGTAAGTATTATTTGTTTGAAACAATTTTCTAGAAAAGAAGTAGATAGTAGTTGATTTATGTTTTTTCCTTTGAGTAGTTGTTATGAATATATCATAACCTTTAATTTGATTATGATGTTGTTATTTTGGTAATAGAGATACAGATACAAATATTTGGTGTTTCTTTTATCATATGTGTGTTGTGATTTGGATATTTTTGGAATCGCTTTTTAAAACGGTGTTCTCCTACAAAATCATAAAAGTGAATATTAAGAGCAACCTAGTAAGAAACTAGGAGTAAAAGGAATTAAAATTACATGAATTGCTTAGCCACTTGAACCAATTTAGAGGGACACTTTTACATTTCAAGTTCTCAACTAATATAAAGAAACTAATATAAAGAAGACCATTTAGGAACGGAAACGGTCTCGCTTCATACAGAAACGCTAAAATGATTAATAGGGTGGTTTAAATTTGATATGTGGGTTGTTTTTTTAAACTGGTTATATGCTTATATAAACTGATTATCTTGCCCATGAGCTCTTTTGCCAAGCTGTTTTGTTTAAGCTGAGAAACAAGTGTGTTGCAAAGTAGTGTCTATTCCCTTGCACTTGTACATGGATATAATAGTTATTCTGATGACAATGGTGTGTCTTTGAGAGGATGATTGTTTAACTTGGCATCTAATCGTGTTAATCTTGAGCCAACTGTGTAATAGTGTTCGAGTTCGAGCTCGACTCGAGTGAAGTATTTTACGATGATGGCATGATTACACTGGTACACATTTAAAGTTTTAATGGAACGTATCAAGTTTGTTAGTCTAAAGTTGTACATACTTGTTGAAGAAAATAGGAGCTGATAGCTTGTTAGAAATGAAGCTGAGCGATATTTACGTGAATTGGAGTAGACAACTAGAATGCATATAGTGCAGGGACTACTAATGTCATATTGTAATAGTTGTCTTATGTTTGCCCTATATAAACCCCTTAAGGCTTCACTTGAGGGGTGTGGGTGTGCAACATAATCTATATTAATAATAATATCTTGTTTATCACCTCACCTTCTCTCTACTTTCTCTCTCTAAAACCATGAAGATATTCATCATCTTTGATCAACCTCGACCACCTGAATAGTGATTCTTGGTCTTAACAAGTGGTATCAGAGCAAACCAGGGGCGATTCGTGGTGTTTTTGGGTGTGTTTTGAAGCTATTCGATTGGTTTGATTAGATTCGTGGGTGTTTACATCTTGGGTTTCATTTAGATCTTTCATATAGGCTACTAGGAGTTTGTGTGATTTGGTTTTTGGGTTTTTATGGTGATTTTCGTGGGTATTCGTGGGTTTTTGTGGCTGCTCGTACGTATTAAACCCTAGTTTAGCGAGTATTAGCTAGGGTCTAGCGAGTATGGAAAAACATCTAGCGAGTATGGCATGTTCAATAGCGAGTATGATCTGTTTGCTAGTGAGTATGCTATCTTTGTTAGCGAGTTTGAAAAATTCCTAGCGAGTACGAAGCTTTTGGTCTAGCGAGTATTGAATATGGTTTAGCGAGTATGAGCTAGAAACTTAGCGAGTATGAGCCAGAACTTAGCGAGTATCATCAATGTTTAGCGAGTATGGCTGTTCTAGCGAGTATGGCAAAGGGTTTGCGAGTATGGGTAAAGCTTAGCGAGTATGGTGAGACTTCTTAGCGAGTATGGCAAAATTAGCGAGTATGGACTACTTACTAGCGAGTATGAGCTGGAAATTAGAGAATTTGGTTCATTTTGGCGAGTTAGCCTTTATAACCTTATCGATTATCGAGTAAGGTCTCATTCGCTTAATTTTAAGCCGAAACTCTGCCCAAATTACTCCAAGCTATCGATTATCATTTTCTTTCAATCTTCATTGACTTTATGAATGGTGATATCGATCATGCACTCTCAATAACCTAAACTAAATCCTAATACCACATCACCCGATACATTGATATCATTGGTAGACCTTATATAGAACATGATTCATTTCATTGTTTCATTACATAAATACCAATATATCACATCTCAAAACACACCACGTTTTGCTTAAAAAGATCCTGATCAAGAATCATGATACATAACTTCATGGCTAAATTTTAGACGTTATCGAAATGTGACTACGGGGATCATTTTTTATTGCTTATTTGAGCTTGAAGTGACGATTTACGGGTACGTGTACTTAGTATCTCAAGGTCTAGGGGTTGGTTGGATGAAAGACTTTTGGAGATCCTTGTTTAAGCATTCATGATATAGTGATTAAGACTTGGACATCTAGTTATGTGTGAGATCTATAAACGCATAAGTTGGTTCTTAATGCTCACAATAGCTATCACTTTAAGGAGTTACGTTGTAGTGCTCAGTGTCACATAAAATTGTGGATTGTTCAAGAGGAGGATATATACAAGAAAGGATGGAAGGATGGGTATATGCCACTACCTATTTAGTAAGGAGAGATGTGCTCAGTATAGGTTCTTAATCCAGGATAGTACAAGCATAAGTCACAAGTCTGGGAATTTTACTTCAATCTCAAGTTTGTCATATCGGGTTGTCTCCATACGTGGTCACTTACTATTAGCCAGAGGAAGTGAAAAGAGGTTTGATAAGAGGTTGATCTGAGAAGAATTGTAGAGAGAATAGTTATCGACACCAACTCATGGGGTATTGATTTGTATGTTGCTTTCAGTTGATATGTTTATGTACACATATTTATGATGATTCCGAAAGATCGTCATCATCTTGGAGGGAGAAATGTGTACATCGGCGCTTTTATTGAAAAACTGAAAGCATTCTAAGTGAGTTGAAGATGTCGATATGATGCTCCCCAAACAAACCCGCGAAGAAATTACAGATTATCAGTCTATGATCCATTTTCCGCTGTGCAAGAGACTGAAGACAATTTGAACAGAATTCAGAGACACTTCTTCTTTCAAGCATCAAGGTTATATCAAACGGGTTGTCAATTTGGGAGGGAGCGTGTAAAAGAAAAGGGCTTACTAATTGGGAGGGAGTAATAACCCAATTAGACTAGTACATGATTCATCTACAAGTAAAGAAAGATTGCTGAGGAAATTGATGAAGAAAAAAGAGCTATGAAGTCTTCCTCAGCATTGCCGCGCTTACTTTGATTGTTTTATTTTACTTGTAGGGATCATTGTAATCAATTCACGTATATCTCCAGCTGGAGGGAGATTGTTAGAAATGAAGCTGAGCGATATTTACGTGAATTGGAGTAGACAACTAGAATGCATATAGTGCAGGGACTACTAATGTCATATTGTAATAGTTGTCTTATGTTTGCCCTATATAAACCCCTTAAGGCTTCACTTGAGGGGTGTGGGTGTGCAACATAATCTATCTTTTATATAATAAAAGAATTACATCATTTCGGAGTTTTTTTGAAAAAACAATCTTAGTGGAAAAAAAAATTGGACCAATAGGAATGCTCGATTTTGACACATAGGCGAAATCGAGCAATATGATTGGCCAATAAAAAGTCAAATTGAATTAATTTTGGTCAAACTTTAATAAATTTGATGGAGAATTTGATTGGGGAAAAAAACACATAAAAATATATGTGTCAAATTTATGAAAATAAAAACTTAAAAAAAGAGGGGGTAATTAATAAAACATTAGTGGTTGAATTTTAAATACAGTATATTATATGGAGTTAATTGTAAAATTATAAATCTACATGTTTTTTGATAACTTTAGATAATAAACAAATAACCCCTTACACTTTATAGCCCCTACACTTTATAATATGAACTTTGTTTACAATTACATAAGTATTATTATTGGTTTGAGACTTCTATCAATTAAACTTACAAAAATTTATAAATGTACGAATTAGTTTTAATATACGTTAAATACTTTTAAAATAAATATTAGTTTTAAACTTTCATCTATTAAAATATCTTTTTACTATATGCGTTAAATATAAATAAGAACTCATGTTATCCTATTTAAAAGTTTGATATACACGTACACGGGTTTGAATATTAAATACAGTTAAATTATTATTAACGGTAATATAAATATCAAATGGTAAGTACAAGTTACTGTGATATGAAAAAAAATATACGCGATTGTACTTATAACGACTCATGTAATTATTATTTAAAGTTTATATACGGATATCCGGAAAACAGTTTTAAAAAACTTTACGGAGTATATTTTAACTTCATCAACGCTCATTATGTGCTATTAAACTTACACTTTTGTACAACATGATATCAATAGTTAAAGTTAAAAACAAAATCAACCTCAACATTAACATCTATGTCAGCTAAACAAAGTTAAATCTTTCATCAAATAAATTTTTTACAAAATATTAATTGATATTAATACATAATAAAAAACTCGTGCATACTTATTAGTTGTACTTATATCACAATTTTCACGGTTAAATTCTTATATGTCCATATAGTAAACAAAAATTTTAAAATAAATTTGATTTATATGTAAACTCATGTGATCAAAGAACCTTTGACCCAATAACATTATAAGGAGACACGCTCAAGAATCAAATACAAGGTCGACGCCACGGTTATATTTACAATTTCTGCTAACTATTTTTCTTACTTTCGCACATGTTGATGCTCTAACTTTTTAAAATATACATAAGATTTTCAGTTTTTAAACGATTATATTATATAATCAAATTTTTCTAGAAAAATCCCGTGCGTGCACGGGGATTATAACTAGTATTAATAATAATATCTTGTTTATCACCTCACCTTCTCTCTCTAAAACCATGAAGATATTCATCATCTTTGATCAACCTCGACCACCTGAATAGTGATTCTTGGTCTTAACATAGCTCTATGATGACTTATGTGTGATATTATTGATTGACATGTTAGAATTCTTATAGAGATAATTTGTATTTCAAAACCTTTAAGAGGCCGAGATAATATTCACGAGAACTCGACTCGCCTTCTAAGTGTGTATGTTTTTATTTATTATTTTTTTTTTTTATTATTATTATTATTATTTTTAATGTAATGATATGAAACTTGTTTAGATTGGTTGGTAAATATGAATGTGAGTGGACGCTGATGTGTGGAGGGATATTTATAAGCATTCTGTTACCAAGTATAGTAACTTATGACACATGTACAAAGTTCATGTCACAATGGTATTCTTGTAAAAAGAATTTGAGTTGGATTGTATCTTTGTTTATTTACGTGTAATGTCACTCTTTGGGCAGGAAATCTTGGAGCTCCAATTTAAGCATCTGCACAGGGGTGAACCCACGGGGCCCCATTTAGAATTAAACAAAAGCGAGGAGTCCAAGTTTAATTACAGGTTGTGCGAACGTCGGAAGTTCATATTACTTGTTGCTCTAAAGAACATCGCAAGGTACATGCAAGAGCAAAAAGATTTGAATGAAAAGGTGTACCATGTGTCAAAGCAAAAAAGATCATGGTTTACGGACGAAAGGAAAAAGATGCTAGGAATTGTTGACAAGCCATTTGTTACTGAAGACATAGAGAAAGTGCTTGGAACACTTAACTTGTATGTCAGGTGGAATATTTAAAAGGAGCTTGGAAATTCACCATCACTGGACCCCAAGTGGTGTAGCAATGATCTCAATGATGCTTACGTAGAAACACTTGTAGAGGATATGCCGAAGACACAATGTGTTAAAACTAGCACTTATAGCATATATCTAAATCGTTCCGTCTCTTTATAAAACAACTCATTCAACTCAACTCTTCACTTCATGTTTTTCTAACGCAAGTCTTTGAAAGTGATTTCCACCCAATACTTATCTCTAAACGAAGGTTTTGTGGCAACACAGGTGGCCTAGACTACGCTTCATATATAGGTAAGTGGTTCCTCTTTGTTTTGATTTTGGTTGTAATCATTTCACATCATCAATCAACAACACATCTCAACAAGAAAACCACAAATTACAATAGTTCGTACGTGTGTTCTATTCTGGAGTACTACTTTCATTTGTAACACTGTCTTTTCTCTCCCGAATTATGCAATGGATTGTTGTCAAAGTTTATCGAAATAAGCATTTAAGTAACATCTTGTTTCTTTTAAGTGCTCGATATTTTTCCACAAAAATACATGACCCTACTCATGCTTATGTTAATCACTTCAGACACACTACACACAAATGGCATGAAACAATGGTGTATATTGTGAAAAAATAGATACACATTTAGAGAGAGAGTCTACGGTTAGTTATGTAAACGTGTATACATCTTTCAATTCATTACGTGGGTGTCTTGTTCGATGTAACAATGTTATGGTTGTTAAGTCTAAAGTCTTGAATTGGTGAAAGAAGTGTCGTTTTTCAAGCACATGCATGGGATAAAGCAAGCGGCTAAAAGAGTAAGAGCATCTCCGATGCATTTTACATTTATGAGTTTAATACAATGACACATAATCATTAAACATGTTTTTGATAAAACACTTACAATCCATTAGACCGTACATGATTTAATAAGAGGGCCCACCATTTAACTTTTTCATCATTTACAATTTCAGTATATACGTATTTCAATTATAAATATTCAATCTAAACAAAAAGAAGCCCACCATATGGGTATAAATGGGGTGCAATGAGACCAACTCACATTACACTCACCATTCCCACAATGCTATTAGATGACGAGGTGTCGTATATTCATTTTTATCGAATCTTGCCACATCATCCCATTGTGGATGCCCTAAGGAGAAAAAACTAGAATGAAATTCAACATGGGATAAATCAAGCGGCTAAGAAGAAGGTTCTTAACCGGGTCAATGGTTTAAGTTGGTGACCTGTCTCCTAAAAGCCGGTCCAAGTAGCCGGTCATTCTTTATATATTGCGCGCGACCCCTTATCTTAATGAGGTATTAATTGTGTTTTAAAAATGGTACGAATATCCCATCCCAATGCATAATCATGAAAGTTGTTTTTGTTCATGAACAGTTTTAACTTTCATTGAAGCGAGGATAAAGTTATTAACTTTTTACCTTTTGGTATTTATATAATATTTGAGGCAGGTATAATATTTTTTTATTGTTCGTGTATCAATAACATTACAAGACACTAACCAATGGTCATTCATAGAAGGGGAACTAACGTCGTCTATCGAGTTATTCCTTCTCAGGATCTTTCCTCTTATTAAACCATTAATGAGAAAATGTTGCACGGGATACTTCACATCCATTACTAACTTCAAAGTCAAACAATTGATGAGCCAATATATGTTCAACATGAAACATAAACAATAGAAGTAAATAAGTTTTGGTTTTATCCCACATTGGTAAATTAGAGAAAATCTTCTAAGCTTATATACCATGGTTCATAGTATTTATTAATTATATGGCTTAGAGTTAAGTACTATGCTTTCTTATTCAAGTCTACACTCAATTTCTTGGGTGTAGTATTTGAGTTTGGAAAAATTGTATAAGCTTGAAGTTTTTGTATCAAAGACTTTAAAACGTTACTTTCTTTTATAAGATTAAGAATAACTAGACGAATACCCTCGTAAAACGTTATATAACAACAAAAAATTTTATTTGCAAAATTGTGGTTCTGATTTGACCGTTGATCCAAAACTTACGGGTTTAGTTTGTAGTAATTGCGAGAAAATTTTATATGGGTTAGAAACAATATTTAAATATTAATTTAGTGATTGATGTCGTTACCATTTTTAATCAAGGGTAGTATAATCCACTCACGTCACTCAAATTTAATCATTTTAAGTTTAAAAAATGAACATACACTTTTTACAAGTAGTAGAGATAATCCATGGTAACAAAAACTATTGTTCTTTTATAAACTAAAGATAAAGAATAATAATCGACGATAACAAAAACAAAAAACAATATAATTGGCGTCCTCGTTCCCAAATGGAGAGTATTTAGGTCATATGTTTACATGAAAATTATATACATTGTACAAACAAATAAAACACACAAAGCTTTATACTATTAAAAATACATATTATTATACACATTGTACAAACAAAAAAAAACACACAAAGCTTTATACAATTTACATGCTAACAAGTTGATGATACATTGATTTTGAAAACCGAAATCCCGAAGTCGCCATTGGTTCGGCTAGCCAACAAAAGACGTTCAAAAACGAAAAGAAGAGGACCAGTTGGAACCGGTAAAAAGGGGTGAACTGGGTCGGACTTGGATCATTTTTCCTCCGGTTAATCAGTTCGTCATTATTATTTTGTTGACGATTAAACTTTAATTATAGGGTATCCATCGCTGCAACGCGCGGGTACCCTGCTATATTTGAATAATAAAGTAACAAATAAACCCCTCATATATCATTTTTAGTATCTCACAATCTTACACAACTAATCAAGCCCGCGATATTTTAAAAATGATTTGAACCCACAACCATTTGGTTAAGTAACATTCTCATAAGCTATTTGGTTCTCGTATAATCATTTAAAATAAAAATTTCTCCAAACATTGTTTAATATTATTGTTACATGTTCGGTATATTTGAAAGATTACTAATCGTCATTTCAAAATATTATTAGATCTACAACTAAGATTCTTTAATCAAGTTCATATACAAATGTTTCTCTAAAGTTAGGTCATTGAAAGCTCTCAAAGTGCATTGCTAGTTGGCGATGTAACTTTTCTAACCGTGGAGTCGTTTTTTGATTCATGGGGTGTCAGTTTATGTTCATCGTGTCAAATTATTAGGTGTTGTTTTCTTGTAATTTTAGGAAGGGTTTCGTTCGTTTCATGGGGTTATAAATCTTGTCAAACAGAAGCATTCAAAACGATGTCCAGATATAAACCAAATTTCATTCCACACATTTATTAAGGGGGTGTTTGTTTGGGCTTATATAGCCGGCTTACGGCTTATTTGATTTTGGGCTTATATTTCAAAAGGTTACTTTTTGTGGCTTATTTTGAAAGTTTCTGGTTTATATATGTTCATTATGTCATATTAAAGTTATATAAGCCAAAAAGTTTCAAAATAACCAACAAAAGGTGAGCTTATGAAATATAAACCCAAGGAGTAAGTCATAAGCCGGCTATACAAGCCCTAATAAACACCCCCTAAGGCCTAACCTATCCCTATGGAGAATCTTAATAACATATCAAACTGCCCCTAAAGTTATTAGATGATTGAATGAGGATTTAGAAAAAGATAACAAGATACTTAAGTAACCAGCAGCAGCAAATTAATACACATATGCATGCTTCAATCATAAACAATGCCAATTAACATCCAAAAACGTAAAATTATGCCTAAGTGAGTCCAAAAACATTGCCACACAAAACACTATCATATCTAAATTGTTGTACCACTCCAGCGTAGATATGCATCATCCCCCGCGAATAGCAAGTTGCTTGGCACAAGCAAAGAGATTGGTTCCCACCCCGTTCCTTCGAGCCCAAGAAGCGACAACAAGAAAGTCAACATAAGCATCAGACTTTGAGCCCGAATGCCACTTCATAGCAAAGAGGAAAAGTAATATTTTAGTAACATGTAAAAAAATTGCATTTTCACACATCCAGTTTGATTAAATTTATCATTCATACCTTTTGTTCCACAGGTGACCAGCCAAGCTCTTCTGGCACGTTCATGCCAAGTCTCACTCCAATGGTACCATACAAGACTTCCTCTTTCAGTTTGTCCACCTAAATTCGATAGAATAGTAAAGTATATATAAATGAGAGGGAAAAGGTAGTAGCTACCATGATTCATGCCAATGCAGGTTCTTAAAGAAAACCAGGTGTTAACTCGCAAAGGCCAGCAGCCATAGTAATATAGTATCCCCATAAACAATATATAAAATCGTTGAAATATGTGGAAAAGCATTTTACTTACTGCGACAAGGCAATGATAGTCATTACGACTGCAGCGGTCAGTCAGGGTTTCAACGAGCTGCATATAATAAACAAAAAATATATAAATATACAACAAATAAAAAGCAATTGTTATATTATATGGATTCTTACCGATTTCCTTTCATGTGAAGGTGTCTTCTTCCATTCCATGTGCAAGTCAACAACGCTCTGCATGAGTGACATAGGTGGTGTTAAAAAAATTTACAAATTGAGACATAATCAAACAATTTAATAAGTGAAATAGGTGGTGTTATGATCACTTTAATACTTTGTTGCTGAACATTTTACTTTGCACATACAAAATAAATGATGAGGTGTCACTGAAAAGCAAACAAAAATCAAGCTGGTCAACCCGACCTGACCATTTTGACCCGAATCTTCGAGTTGTCACCCAACCCTACCCACCCATTTTGCAGCCTCTTGAAGCATTGTACTTTACAATGATTTTAGACTGACCATATAATGCAAACTCGTCTTAGTTGCTATGGTTCACAGAAGCATGTGAAAAAATGTCAGAGGACGAAGCTTAAGAAACAAACTATATCCATCTTCTGATCTTAAGTTGCCACATTTCCTTATTATCGGCAAAAGTAATGTAGATTGTTTCAAGAACGAAATCATATATTGCAAGTTCAAACTATATAAAATGTTATAACTTGTTTCACCCATTGCTACCCTGACTATGATATGAACGTTTATGGATGATAGATTGATGGATTTAAGGCTGTTTATTAGCTAATTGTATACAACTCCTTCGGAAATTAAGGCATATGTATATCAAAATTCACATTAATGTGAACAGTATGTCTGCAAAAGTTACCGATGTATTACCTGATAGTCTTTCAAACCTGCTGCCCGAATGATGTACTTTGTACCATCTTTCATCTGGTAACTGCTGGATATTTTTGTTTGAAAAGTTAGAAAATTTGCAGATGACAGCAGTTTCTCAATTACTAACATACATAAAATAAATACTACCTCATTGAGCGGGAGTGCGTGGACATCAACATCGTCCGTTTGAGTCCTCCAAAAATACGTGACATGTTTTCTGTGTTGCAATACACATTCATAACACATTATAATTTCATGAAGTACAACAAACACTCAAATAAGCAGTTCAGATAAGATGCCAGCCAATTTCGTATGATACTTATTAAGCCAGAGTTGTCAATACATTATCTGTTTATATGTAGATTTTCAAGATTCTTATAAAACTCGTTTACATTTTCTTGTTGATTACTCTATGTTAGAACAAAATAAATTACAGTTATAAATAAATATTTTAAATCCATATACGAATGTAAGGTGTAAAGGGGTTGAATTGACTTTTCAACTCACTTGTTTATAACTTTAAACTAAACAGCATATATAACCAGCTCAAACACCCTCAAAACACTTTATTTGTCATATCAAACATACAATAAGCAGAAAAAAAATGTATCTCCGCCACGTAAGAAACTGAGATAAGCAATGGACGGATAATTTGCCTAAGCACAATTCTTTTTCCATCTATTTCAACTAATTTCCATCTTCATCATCTTTTAACTTAATAAATGCGCATACAATCTACACATAATAGATGGTCGTTTGTCCACAATGTAAGTAGACGCGACTAGAAAACTGTACACGTAAATATTACCATTCCATTTAGTTTAAGAGACTCGTTCTGGCTTCTATGTATGCCAAGAGTAGAAAGTAGTTTTGAATAATGAGGTGGTGAGCTGCATTACGATGCATCTGTATCCATTAATAGATATTAGATAATTGTACATCATGAAATTAATATGTGTTACAAATGCTTATTGTAGTATCGAAGACATGTCGATTTTTGGAGGTATCAGGCACAAGCTCTTGACTTCCACACGCACCATTATAAGCACACGCTCCATCAGGTAGTATTAGTTTTATGTATGATAATAAGCGAGACTGATTATGTTTTTTACAAATTATCTAACATTTTAAACAAAATCCAGTACGTACCAGATAAAAGATGGCAGAAACTACATCATTCGTGCCGCAGGTTTAGAAGACTACGAGGTAATAACTATCAATACCTATGCCTTCTTTATAAGAGAGTGTTCTTTTATGACTTCCTGTGCCTACATTTGTGAAACAGAACTAAGAAAAGAAATATTGCCTTTAATCAAATGTTGCCTATTGTTTTAAATCTCACGTCTGGGCGTGACATGTTCAACCCATTTCGTTTATAAATGATGTTATTTATAATTATAATTATAATATAAATGAGATTTTTATCTCAAATGGGTTAGGTTTTAAAGTCACCTCAAGTGTGTCTTTATTGATTGCAAACTTCTAAAATACCTTTCTTTACTAAATAACGCATTCTCAAGTGAAACACAGTTCACCCAATATGGCAAGACCCCTCAGTTGTCCATCTTGCCACCCCTAGTTCATCACTAAAAGTGAAGTGCACGATGGACGAAAACCTTTGACTTTACATTATTCACAATACTATTTAGTGCAAATAGGTCTCTAATATGTGAAATAGAGATAGAATTTCAATGCCCGATATACTTTAGGAAATCTTCTTGTGACTTTATATTTGGTAATATATGACTTTATATTTGGCAGAGTGTGATCAAATTGCAAGTGGAAGAGTTACGGCAAGATGTGTCTGTCACGAAATTGGTAAGAACCCAAGACATTGAGTAATGCTATGTTATTTATTGCATATATATTTATATTATGTTTGTTTATTATGTGCAGCTTCTGGATGCCCAAGTCCTCGCTGACCGTTGCCGTGGGGGCTACCAATGCCTTGTCGCAGTAAGTTTATTACCTTTCCACGCATCTAAACCATTTTACAATTCATTTATAGGGATAACATGGCTGTCGATCTTTGCAGCCATGTTAGCTGCTTGCTTCTAGTTACAAACCTGCATTTTTTAATGTAATTGTTTCGTATCTATATGTTATTTCTTTTTATCGGATTTAGGTGGGAAAATCAACCGACGACAAGGTCAAAGAAGAAGTCTTGTATGGAACAATTGGACTGGAGCTCGGGTTGAATGTGCCAAAAAAATTTGACGCTACACCCCTGGAGGAAAAAGTATGTATGATTAAAACTTGAATTAATATTTATGTATGAAAAACTATTCTGTTTATGTGTTACTAAAATATTTTCTTTCCCATTGAAAATTAGTGGCAATCGGACTTAACCGCCGACGCATATGTGGATTGTCTTGTGGTTCGTGCTTGGGCAAGGCGCAATGGAATAGCAACCAATCTCATGGAGTGTGCCAAAAGACTTGCTGTTGAAAAAGGGATGAAAGGCATTTTCATGCATGCTAGCCAAGAACAAAACCTCAGAAACATGGCTCACATGGCGTGTTGGGTTTAAATTGGCTTTTAGTAACTAATTGGTAGAGATGATAACTCCTGGATACTTGCTAGATATTTTGAGATGATTCTGTAGTACCTGTATATGATTTTAGCCGTTGGGTATGACTTGTGGGTAGAATTGTGTGACTATTTTGGTTCCGTTTATTGTTTTTGGTGTTTCTTTGTTTTTTCCTAGACAATCTGACATCCCTAACCCACCATGGGTATGACTTATGGGTTGATCAGTCGATATGCTAAGCTCAGATTGTTCCGTTGTGAATGTTAGTTCATCTTGCCAAAGTGCCCTCCAGGCATGAGTCATCCGCCATTGGTGTCTCTAGTGGTAGGCTGGTAGCTACTAATGATATTCTGACTTTAGAATGAAATCAATGAATAACAATAAGAGCTAGGAAACATTACGGAGTACTTGTTTTTTTCTTAAAGCTATCAAATATTTAAAGGTAAATGTCTAGAAATTGAGTTGTTGATTCAACTTCAAAATTGTTTATGAAATTGAAGGAGCTTGAACCCTGAATTTGTGTTGGTACTATAATTAAAAAGGCAAAATATTTATTAATGCATCATACTTGCCACAAATGTGACTTTTGTGTAGCGAATAAAAAACTTTTCTTTTATGGGTACTAAACTTTCATTTTTTGGTCTTTTTGATGTACTTTTGGACGTTTTTGCCCCTCAGTTTTTTAAAAATCCAAGGGCAAAAATGTCCAAAAGTACATAAAAAATACCATAAAATGAAAGTTTAGTACGTATAAAAGAAAAGTTTTTTATTCGCTACACGGAAGTCACAAAAGTGACAAGTTCAGTACATTAATAAATATTTTGCCCTAATTAAAACTTTTAGATGTATTATGATTTATGAGTCACTCTATTATAACCCAATTTAAATGTTGTTCTTATAAACATGTTGGTACTATAATTAATTTGTTCTTATAGACATTAATTCCACAAAACTAAATTTCGAATTAGGGGGCTTTGGTTGGGGTAAATTCAAGATAATTGAGGGGATTTGTAATTAAAATTGCTTCAATTGTCTTGTTTGGTTCAAAATTAATATGTGGGCCCAAGAATTTTCATTTCATTTCTTAGTATTAATGGAGGTAAAAGTGGGTCATTTATAATTTCCTTCACATGGGAGGCATTTTCATTTCATTGAAATTTTAAATACCACAATTTAAATATCTCGAGCCAAACACCAAATTAGATTCTCTTTTTATATAATTGTAGGCCCGGATGTAAATTGAAATGACCAATTAGAATTTAACATTAATATACATTCCATCTCTAAAGTTTCATAAATTATTCCTCTTTTTGTTAAAAGTGTTTTTTCTCCCTCCAATTTAACACCTTTCTTTATAACAGTTTGTCCATATGTAAAAATTTTAGTTTTTTCAAAGATTTAATGTTGCATTNTAACAAACTTGTTTAGTCCTAATTGTTTGAATTTCAATACTTGTTTTAGAAACAAATATTTTTTCAAAAAAATCAAGACAAATAAGAGTTAATAAAACAACTCAACACTTTTCTTAAAATGATAGTTTCCTTTATTATGTAAAAGATGATGTGGAAGGTTAGCAAATAAATAATTTAAACACTAAACAAAACTGACTGATTTACCCATTTAAGTGACATGAAACCTTTTCATGTGGTGACTGGTGGTGAAACATGTTGAACAATGGTGCATCCGTAAACTCATTAAAATTTGGTGTAGGTCATTGTTAAGTGAAAGAACAATTTGGTTCCTCAACTAAAACCCGTTGAGGTGGTGCTGATTTTGGATTTGGTGACCTTATTCTTCTTCTTGTTTTATATTTTGTTTTGATATCTATTGTTGTGTGTGCTTTTAGCTTAGATTGAGCACCTGAACTTGAGTAATATCTTAAGGGTCCGTTTGGTTTACTTATAAGAATCACAATGGATATTGGTATGATAATATGGTGGTATGGGAATGAGTTTGATAGTTCAAAAAATGTTGTTTGTTTATATATTTGGCTTTGATTATTGTTTGATAAATATGAAGAAAAAGAGTGGGGTGAGTGAAATTAATTGAGGAATAGGGCCCACAATAATGGTTTGGAAAAATCCACCAAGTCAAAGTGGTATGGATCTATGGGTTTCATTTGTAGCGCCCACATGAATGGTTTGGCAAAACCCCTCAACTAAATAAACACAAATGGTATCAAACTCATACCCTGATTCCCAAACCCCTATACCAAACGGACCCTAGAATTTTAGTGTAACATTGAAGTAAAATCAACTCCAGCTTGTTTAAGTGTTAACTCGGTTAATTTGACTTTTAAGCTAAGAATTTTACGTTTTTTTTTTCTTCTTTTTTTTACGCAATCTTTGTAGGGAAACGATTACACTTTTATTAATATGAATCATATTACAATACAGAAAGGGTTAGAAGGAGAAGACAAACGCTAATTAACGATAATTAAAATAAAACACTAATGGTCGAGGCACGAGGATCGGGTTTAATACAATTCCCTAAAACTGATTCGTCGTATATTTTCCAGGGTACAGTACCCAAAGCAGATGTACTGCCGAAAGGTTAACAAACTTGCCTGAAAGATCACGGAAAGGTTGCGTGTTCTTGACTGATGCTTGAAGGAAATTTGTCTCTTGGAGCTGTGTTTTTGGATGTAAAAACTGGATGAGATTATGACTTTATTTATACTAAAAAGCTATCTTGTTCACCAAGATTAAATATGTGACATAACTAAGCAAATCAGTTATGTTAAAACCCGATTTGCATACCTTTTATTTACAGAAAATGATTATGTATAACTTGTTCAATAACTTTATATCTATTCCTAAAATAGATTGATACAAAATCTGAAAGCTAGGAAACCCGAATCTGTAGCAAAAATATTTGCGCACAGGCAATTTTGGAGCTGCATTTGTTACACCCCGTGTCCGCTTTGACCAAAAATTAAAACTTTAAAAGCAGAGACGACTTCACTTTAATGGACCCTTCGTTACTCTTTTCACTATTGACAAAAATCTATAACATTTCAGACCTTGAAACTATTTTTAATTGAAAATAGACTTAATTCCCTTCGAAACGCCGGGTGGCGCGACTCGTAACGACATATGATTTAAAAGATATGATTTTCCAAAAATTAACAAAAACTGAAAAACTGACCATACAGCCGTATGAAATATTCTCATATGGCCATATGGTCATCTCAGAAACTTACCAATACTCTGACTGGAGCATACAACCATATGATATATCTCATATGGCCGTATGGTCTCTGCAGAAATTTTAGACTAAGCTATATTATGCGATAATTCCGGAAAACCGACTTCTATAACTCAACATAACACCAAAACTTCCAGAAATCTTTAATATAATATAATAAATCATTTCCATAACCATTTGACCCGTCGAACCCCAAAATGGGTATAAATAGGCTCTAATCCAAACACTCCTTTATTCATTACCATAAACACTAAAATCCATTTACAACATGAACCATTAGACATACTCGACTTTAACATACCACAACATAACTTTAACACATGAGTACGCGTATACATCTCGATAAAAGACTCACGGGGGTACGATACCATCATAGAGCTCGGTATTCTATACTAAGCTCCTAAATGCTTACTACCTTCTAACCTTCCGCATAATCAAACCTTACTCCATATTCCACGCCATCCACAATCACAAGAACCTACAAAAAGGTTAGACAACTAAACCATAAGCTTTCACTTAGTAAGTAGCTAGATTAACATATGAGCAATACGTTAATCCACATATATGCAAATACGAATACTTCCACCATCAACCACATATGGTCATCATCACATCAAGCACATAACATCACAACATACCTTAGCAATTCCTTACTCATAATCTATCACTTGAGTTGGCTAACTAAGCAAATCACCTATCAAGGCCATACTCACTAATACAAGTCTATCAATATAACAATCATACTCATAACCACATAATATGCAATTAAACATATTAAACACATATCAATCAAGTTACTTACCTTAGCTTCCAAAGCTAAGCTACTAATCAACATATCATCAACATCATCATCTTCACTAGTCATCATCATCATCATCATCATCATCATCATCATCATCATCCTTCATCATCATCAATAAACCTAATAATACATATAACTCAATACTATCAATAAGGGTCTAAATAACCCACCATAACTTACTCATCATCCTTTCCATATCATCATATAATCATACTATGATCATATGATAATTACCCACTTAACCCATAACCCTAAACCTCAATAATCACAAAAGGGAAGCTACTTACTTGTGGTGGATTGGTGCTAGAACTAACCCTTGGATTAGGGTATCCAAAACTCTTCATAGGTTTATCACCATCTTAGCTTTCCCTCCATTTTTCCTCTCTAAACCGTCACATCCAAAACACTCTTGAAGATGATAGAGTTGTCTAGAAACTTATGGATAGACACATATATACTTACACAACTTTGGGTCATTGGCAAGAATGGCCCCTCAAGTCTTATTCCTTCAACTTTAGCCACACTACATATCATAATACTTATGGTTTATGACCACTTAGGCCCCTTGATTCTATTTTCTTCTAATTGGGCCACATAATACTTTCTATAGCCATAATACTCATTCTTTGACTATCGGGTTGACCATTATGCAACATTTGTTGACTAACCAATCGCGTAAGGCCCTTAGTCCATTTCATCTAGGGTGGGGTCCAAGTACTCGGGAAACGGGTCTAACAATTCTACCCCCTTATTTAGATTTCGTCCCCGAAATCTCTCGTCTAATGCTATCCAAAACTAAGTCACCAGTCTTAAACTTTCAAATCCTTAGTCATTTCATTGCAACGATTTATATGATCTTGCAATTCCAATCTTACCATAACACAATCACTACTTATAATCCGCTATAAACAACACTTCTCATCACAAGCTTATCTAAAATTTCCAACAATGACGACTTGTCATCCGGAAACATCTTCTATTTGACTTTATATAAGTCAACTTCAACACTATCATTACTTCATTCACAATTGCATTAACATGACCTCAAGTCATAAACTTGACAATATCGCATTCTACTTAACACACAACTCTTATCTACTTCAAAATCGATAACTTATTTCAAAATTTATATGAAGCACTGTATAAATGGCACCTTCAAAATCTTTCTCACGCATCACTTAAGCAATCTTTCTTATCACATCTTTGGGAATGCTTACCCATTATCTTATCAACTTTACACACAAACTCATTTAAGGCGTCTATCTTGTTTTAGTTTTCACTTCCTCACTTCTCTATTCGTATTCAAACCATGTCGGTTACACATAAGCCCACTCGTTTATAACTCTTTATTCACATAAAAAGGCGTCCCAATCTATGTAAGTAAGCAATTATAAACTTATGGTTCGGCGATTTACAATTTCTTTATTTAAATAAAGAGGCGTCCCAATCAATTTAAATAAAGAGATTATAAATCATCCTACTCACGTACTTCCGACACAATAATCATACTTACTTTACTTTCCATCTTTTCTAGCCTTGGATCAAATCTCTCTAACTTACCATCCATGTCATAAAGACAAGCTGGCTATCCCGAAGGATACCGTAATATCCATGTCCTCGCGGCAAGCTGGGCCACCCCGAAGGATGCCAAATATCCATGCCCTCGCGGCAAACTAGGCCACCCCGAAGGATGCCAAAATATCCATGCCCTCGCGCCAAGCTAGGCCACCCCGAAGGAAGCCAAAACTATCATCCATGCCATAAAAGGCAAGCTAGGCCATCCCGAAGGATGCCATCGTATCCATGCCCTCGCGGCAAGCTGGGCCATCCCGTAGGATGCCAAAACTAGAGCATTGGATCCAAGCTATACTTACTATAACATCTTTAATCATTTAATCTTTCATGTACTTTTATCGTTAAGTACACACTATCATATTCTCAATTCACATTGCCTTAAGCAATATTAACATTTGCTACCATGTTCTCTTCTATCTAGACAAGTTTCTATATGACACTTGCCAACTTTATTATACTTGCATTCCACAATGCAATCCATCATTTATCCGTCAACTCCAAGTTGACTCACACTTTTCACTATATGCCATTAAATCACATTGGCCTATTCAACTCTTTCATGCACATAAATTGTGCATCTTATCATCATACATATTTCAATATTTTAACATGATTTGATTCATGTCTTAGAATTCTTTCTAGCACACTTCATGTCACTTATGACTTTTATTCCAAACTATATCTCATTTATCACTTCTACTTATCACGCTAAAACATTTACTTACTAACACATTTTACTTATCATGTTTTATATATAACATGATCTCTTCACATCTTAACTATACACTTTAACTTTTCTCATTTTAATTAAGCGTGTAAAATTTATTAATCACTAATCATTTCTTACTTATCTCAAACTTCTTAAACATCTATGCTTTATCAAACACTTGCCATTCTTTTTAACTTTTTCACATATCAATATTTTCTTTTAACTTTTCGACCATGGTATGTGTAAAAACACATACCTTTTCTTGACCAATTATCGGACTAAAAAGACCAAAAACCGACCATAAATGCCAAATATTTGTTGTTTTTGTGTTTTTACGTGTGCAGGTACGGATATATGTAATTATTTCACCCCATATCTTGTGTATAAATAATTAAAGATATTTAGGTTTTGACGAAATTTAGTTCTTTATCTTCTTAAAAGAATCTTTGCTTTAAAAATTGGGTACACATCAAGGATACAAGTCAAGAGTATTGTGTTATATGTATGAGGTTTCGGAGCTACCCGTTAAAGTTCCTTGGTAAAAAGTTCAAAAAGTAAAAAAGTGAAGAAAGAAAAGTATGAAAAAATAAAGTGAAAAAGAAAAAAGTTTAATGATGAGATTTATGGATATGTGCTTAAGTGTTAGACAAGTTGGTGGCGCGTGAGGTGCATGTGAATGGTCCTAGACCGGGCACATGAGGTGCACGTGTAGTACTCCCCAACTTATGTCTATTATGATGTATGATTCCAAAGTCTTCGTTGTATGTGAATAAGAGTGTATATGTATCCAAAATCCTTGATGTGGACTTCATTTTTAACGCAATGGTTCTTGAGAGAAGATGAATAACTACTTAGCGTTTTAATTCTTGGTATCTTTATCGGATTAAAACATATTGGAACGAGAAAATATGAAGTAATTCATTTCTCAACATAAGTAAAAAAATCTAGATACACTAAGATATGGGAGCGAGAGGTTATTTCACAAGTAACTTTTATGAGTAGTGTTGGCATCTAATTTCTAAGTAAGCTGTGATCTCGTTCATAAGCTTAGTTTGGGGACTTGTGAAAAATCAAGGATGACAAATTTTATCCATATGGTCACTTTTCCATGAATTGTGTCTACTCTATGACCCTAAACGTTATTGCACAATAATAAAAGTTAACATACCGTCACAATAATAAAGTGTGGAAAATTCAAAAATAGTAGTGTAAAGTTAGTATATGGAATAAAATGGGATAATGGGGCGTTTTAGAGAATAAATGATTTTGAAATCTCTTTTGAACGTTCTTGCTACTTTTCAAAGTTAGTAGAAAGAGGTTTTGAAATTATTTATTTCAAAAGCGTGATTTGATCACATTGCGTGAGGACACGACAATACCTTAGTCTGGGGGATTTTGGTATGTGTAAAAACACAAACCTTTCTTGACCAATTATCGGACTAAAAAGACCAAAACCCGACCATAAATGCCAAATATTTGTTGTTTTTGTGTTTTTACGTGTGCAGGTACGGATATATGAAAATGAGACAAATATCACGAGAAATCAAGAAACACGAGCACGAGATTTTGGAAAGAGGAATAGAAGCCGGAGCCGGGGAGGAATTTTCAAGTCTGGATCGGATTTATGCTCAAAATGCCAAATTATACCTTGAAGTATCATCACTTGGCACAAATGGTCCTTTGAAAAATATTACAGAAATAGTCCCTGGAGTTTGCAAAATTACATAAAAGGTCCTTGTTTAATTAAACTTCTTAAATTCAAATCCAACCAACATATAGCCTGGTCATATCCTTTATTCAGTCCAACCCACAAAGCCCACTCACCTATTTATTTAAATCCTAAACCTGGTGACCCATCCCCGTAACCCATGTCCCTTAAATAAACCCGGTCAAACATTTTAAACAATAATAAATAATTCCCTGATTTACCCCCAAATTGTACCCTTCTTCCCCAACCCCTCTCCCTGAAATCCCGTACTTACCCCTTGAAGAAAGCTTCGTACTAAGCATCTTCTGACGTGGCTAGGTGTAAAGGAGTTCGGATTGCCAGGGTGGATTGATGAATGGATGAGATTTAATGGAACAACTCATCTAAGTAATTCAAGGGCTGTGATTTGATTAGACTATTACAAGGGATCAAATATTGGATATTCACAGAAGATGCCTTTTCTAGATGCTTCCAATTCCCTCCTGAGCTCAGCTATATAAGGAGCCTCACTCCTCACAATTTCGGTTGGTGAGATAGATGGTTAGTTTTTAGGGTAGCTGTAGGAGTAGTTTAGTGTAATTGTAGCTGAGCTTATTACATTTCTGTTTTAAAGCCTTGTACTCAATTAAAAGTTTCTTAATAAAGTTTAGTTTTAATCTTAAATTCCTAGCTACTTAATTTTCCAGCAATTTAATATTCAAATTCTGTTTCCAGCTCACAAATATTGGTTTCATAAGCTCATTCAAGCTAAATACTAGCTTGTGGTGAGTATTATTGTTTTGATTCTGCTTTAAAATAGTTCAATAGATTCTGGTCAACTATAGTCAACATTTAATGATTATGAAGATTTTTGGGTTTAGTGATGGTGAATTGATGATTTCTGGTGAAGTTTGAAGCCTATCTAAAGATAGGCTAGGCTGAGTTGGAAAGTAAATCCTATTTCAGTTAGGATTCATAATTTGTAAGTGCCCTTTTATGCTCTCAAATCTCATAACTGCTTAGTATAGTTTTGTAAAGTATATTGTTGAAATTCTTAGTGATTATTGTTTGCACTGCTTGTTTAGAATATGTGAGCTTAATCTCTTTATTATAGTGATTTAGTAGTCAATTTCAATATAATTGCACTTAGAAGCTTGTGAACTGATTGATTCTTCTTTCTGCTGAGCTTGTTGTTTATTGTGTATTTCTTCTGTTCATTTAGGCTTAGTTACATGACAATAAGCTAGTTTGATCATTATGTTATGAGTTTGTGGCCTAAACTGTGACAATTAGTGAAATCAGTGTTAAAAGGGTTGTTTGGATCTGCTTTTTACTTGATGTTCTAGTTGTTATTTTGATTTGTCTTCTGCCTTGTTAGTCACTTACAGGTTAATATAGGTCATTTATTGCATTATATTGATAGCTTGTTCATTAAAAGTCAAAGATCACCTATAATCCAATTTCTGACTGCTATTAGTATTATCTGTCCATGCATTTGTAGTCATCTGTTGTTTATTGTGTTTGTATTTGAGATTTTTAAGTTTAATCCAGCTTTGCATACATGTAGGATGAGAATTGAGCTGTGGAAATTAAGTTTAGTCAAACTGTAGGTGCAATTCATTAGTCAAACTTTCTGTTATTTGCATGCATACTAGTGTTTCTGCTTGCTGATCTAGCACCTAATTAGAGTAGCAATTTATCATTAGGCATAGGGCTTTTTGTGTTTTTGTGTTTTTGTGTTCTCAGTAGTGTAATCTTGCTTTTGCCCCCATAAGTTTGTACTTTAGAGCTTATTAGGACTGCTTATTTGTTGCTGCAATTAGGACATGAGTTCATTAGTTGCTGATTTCATTTTCAACCTGCTTTTGTACATTCTAGCATACTATCTGAGTTTACATGTGCATTTTGAGTTTATTTGAGGTTGTTGTAGTATATTTCATTGTTTCTGAGCTCCTGGCTTTACCTGGTGCTTATTTGCTTATTCATGGTGCTATTGCCAACTGCTTAATTGTTTCATTTGAGTATTCTGTGTGCAATTTTGGTCTGAATTCTTTTAATTAGAGCTTAGTAATAAGCACTTGTAATAAGCAGTTTTTAAGCACTTGTAATAAAATTTTGTTACAAGTGCTTATTAATAAGCACTTGTAATAAGCAGTTTTTAAGCCAATAAGCACTTTTCTGCTTATTTTTCCATTTTTTTTATTTTTCCTAGATTTCAAATATTAT
This sequence comes from Artemisia annua, assembly GCA_014162995.1. Lineage (NCBI taxonomy): Eukaryota > Viridiplantae > Streptophyta > Magnoliopsida > Asterales > Asteraceae > Artemisia > Artemisia annua. The sequence continues at coordinate 83,299 of LBNU01019440.1, forward strand.
TTTTAGAATTCTCATAAAAATTTCAGAATTTTTCTCATTCATTTACTTTTTCTTTTCATTTTTAAATAGTTTTTAGAATTTTAAATACAAGTTAAATCACAAAGAGACAAAAATAGTTTCTGATTTTATTTTTAAATTTAATTTTTCAGTTTATTAAGATTTTTAGAAAATAAATTTGTAGAATAAATTTTTCATTTTATAATTAGTTAGATTTTCTTTTATTAAATAAAAATTCATAAATAGTTTTTAATTCATATTAAATAAATAAAAAGTCAAAATAATATTTTTCTTTTTCCTAAAATTTTCTTTTATCATTTCTAAGTTTTAAAAATTTCATTTGAGCACGTAGGTTTAGTATAGCTTAGAATTCACTTTTTAATTTGTTAATTAGACGTTTTTTTTAGTTTACGTTTACGTTTTTGACATTTGTGCTTAACATACTTGTACGTTTTGCATGATTACTTGTTTTTGTTTGTATTTTCATATTATTAGTTGTAGAATTCAAAAACTTTCACTTTTCATTTTTTCACAACACGATTTCACGAATCGTTGACCACGATTCCATTCACCTTCACACGGACCACGACCCGGGTTTTGCTTATCCGTTGAGCATTTCCTTGGACTATAAATGATATAATTGGTTTTTAACACAATCAATTTTTGGCGCCGCTGCCGTGGAAGGTTGAAGTGAATTTTTGGTTTTCGTTTTGCGATTCGTGTTTTGTAAATATTTTTAAAATCATAAAAACCATAAATATTTTCTTTTCAAAATTTGTTTTTCATTTTTCTAATTACTAAAACCCAAAAATATTTTCTTTTTCAACAATTGGTTTTCAATTTTGTTTTCCATTTATCTTAATTCGTTTTTACGTCATAAAATCTAAAAATAATCGTCTTATCCTCTTATCCGTTTAATTCTTCTTCTTTAATCCTCTAAAATCGATAATTCTATATCTTTCTCCCTATTATATTTAATTCTTATGGATCCAACTTGTGTTAATTGTGGAGAACCCTTTTTCGGAGGGTTGTGTGTTTGGTGTACGTGCGAACAATGTGGTAGTAATATTCGTGATGGAGTTTGTTGGTTTTGTAATTCCCACACGTATGTTCAAAGATCGTTTAACAATTCTTCAAACATTTCCGATTATCCTCCAACACCACCGCCGCCTTCGTTCACTTGTTTTAATTGTGGAAATCCCTCCGAAGAAGGAGTACCTTGTGGACAATGTTTTTGTAATCAATGTGGATACATCAATTGTATGTGCTATGCCCCGAGTGCTGAAACGTCTTACGATACGAGCTTTGATAATTATTCTCAAAATGATTTCAATCTTCCTTCTCAAAATTCTTATGAGCAAGAACCGTATTTCAATGATAATTCATTCCAAAATACATCAAATTTTGAAAATTGTGGGGGATCGTTTGAAAATTCTCATTTTGAGCCAAATTCGTGTTACGATTCTCATGGTTTTAACCAACCCCCACAAAATCCCGGAAATTATCAAGATCAAATTCTCGAACTTGTAAGACTTTTTGGGTCCGTTGTCGAAGCATGGCGTGATCAAGAGCAAGCGGTTAATCAATTTTTGGCTAATCGTAATACTTATACTCCCGATCCTCATGAGAAATCCATGGAAGTATTACTTGCCGAGGAAAGAGTGTCCAATTTTCGAAATTCTTTTATTTATGACGATGATGAGAAAATTACGATAAACCTTTTCCCTCAAAGAGCTCCTGTCTTTTCTCCTTTAGAACCTGAGGACTCTCTAAAAATGGGGGACGAGCATCTTGACACTACTCCGGCAACGGAATCGGATGAATTCAATAAGTCTAGTGTTGAGAATCTTGCCGAATCCCAAGTGAGTCCGGGGAAAATTCTAACGGTGATTGTGAATTTGTTCAAAATAATCCTCTTGATATATCTGAAGATAATTCCGTGGATTCGAATTCGAATGATGATACGCTTCCAGTTGAGGATGTTCCAAACGAAAATATTGTTATTTATTCGAACCCTCTTTTTGAAGCCATTGATGCGAATGATTTACCGTTTGATGATAATCACATCGAGAATGATGATGTTGAAAGTTATTCCGATTCTCACAATGAGTATACTAAGAATGATGAAGACTCTTGTGGAGATATCGATGATGTTGAGGAATCGCGTTCCGATTATGAGTTTGAGGAGATAAAGGATTTTGACCTTGATGACGATGNTTGATGCGAATGATTTACCGTTTGATGATAATCACATCGAGAATGATGATGTTGAAAGTTATTCCGATTCTCACAATGAGTATACTAAGAATGATGAAGACTCTTGTGGAGATATCGATGATGTTGAGGAATCGCGTTCCGATTATGAGTTTGAGGAGATAAAGGATTTTGACCTTGATGACGATGAGATCGAAGATGATTTACTTGATGAAAAATTATCCAATATCAATCTTCTTATTTCAAAGATCGAAGCTTTAAATAATCCGACTCCGTCTACTGATGCCGTGATCACCTCTTCATTTCCTATCCTCGATATGGATAGTGATTTCTTACCCGAGCTTGAAATTTTTCGATTTGAAGAGACGAGTAGTGGCAGTCCCACTATTCATGTTGATATCTCTCTTCCGGATTATGAGCATTTTGACTTTACGATCGATTCTATACTTATTTCTGATAATCCGTCACGTGACCCTCTTTTAGAGGATGTCGATCTATTTCTTGCTACGGTTGACTCGATACCACCGGGTATTGAGAATGACGAGAATTACCTTCGAAAAATATCCTTGAAGAAATACATGATAATGATTTACTTTACGAAGCTGACTCATTGTTAGGTCACCATATTGTTTACACAAGTATAGATTTGATAGAAATGAGATGAGAAATAGAGTTTGGTTGATTAGATCAAATATGAAGAATAAAAGTGCAAGAGTTTCCTTATGTAAATGAAATAACCAACAAGAGAAAGGGATTACATGGTGTCCTATTTATAGGAGAGGAGCTAGGGCAACATCCATTCTCCTTCCTTTCTCTTAAACGTATGGGCCTAAAGCCCATTGGACGAGTATTGGACTCATCCTTAAACATTACAAGATTAATAAACTTGGCAACCTATTACAAATGTAGAAATAACCGAGACTTGATTTAAACGTTGAAAACTTAGGTTCTAACAATCTCCCCCTAAGGATCGGTTGTTGAAGAAGTGATGTTAGTCACGGTCATTTGAGGTTGCTTGACGTCTTCTGTCTTTGCACTTTAGTTGTAGCATTCATAGCTTTGGACGTCTTCATAAATGATTATGTAGAAATGATTCATCGTTCTTAGTTCTTAACAATCTCCCTCAGATAGAATGGGTGTTCATTGTTCTTTGTTGTTGATGAGATAATGATCAATCTGATGTGGTAATCTGCCATTCGTCACATTCTTTGACTCCAGTGGATCTGCATCATTCCGACATGCTCATACACCTTTGACGGTTGAAACTTTCATAAGTGAGGAGCTCTCTTTTCATATGAGAAGATTCTTTGTGTAGACGTAGAATCCTTCTTTAGACGGTGTGTTGCTTAAGATCGTTTGTCGTTATCACTTTGTAGATTCTTTTGGCATGGAATCTACCTTTGGCATTCATGTTGCTTCGATCTTTCATGAGAGCTTTCATTTTGTAAGTATGAGCATGTGGAAGCCGGTGTTCAGGATGGTTGTTGTACCTGAAATGAAACAGTTAGTAATAAAACATCCGGTACTTACAGGTTTGGAGTTAGAATTTGTCAACAACATAGTGTGAAGACTCCTTCTAATCCTTACCAAGGTCGTTCCTAATCGGATACCCCCTAAAGGGCTTACACAGACATGCATACGCACACCCACGATTAGGTGAGTCGCTGGAGATCACCCCACGACTGTAGACCGTTTGAAACCATCGAACCCACTAAGCGTAATCCACAAGGAATCACCGAAGTGACTTGCTGTCAGGGCTGTTTGATGTTGACCCTGGCAGGATTTCCGTTCAATCATTCGAGAATTACATAAGTAAATCCCTCATAAACGTTTAAGGCAGATTGCTAAGATCTGCGAAGGACTCGATAATTTACACTTAGTGTCCAATGATGCAAGACACTTAGTGTAGAAGATTTTTGTGTTCCTAAGAGATCTTTTATGTTATCTCGTGGCTCTAGACTCGATAAGTGCACATTTGGTTTCCTATGCGGAGGCATGGAGCAGAGGGCCTCCTGTTTCAATATCAACCATCTCTAATAGACGATCGATTGATTACACTGGTTCCCCGTGAGAATTAAACAAACATCTTTTGAGAGATGCCTGAGTGGCTAAGAAGGTTTAGGTGCATTGCGTCACTGGGTCCATGACGTCTTTTATCTTCAATACCGGTGTCGCCTTAGCAACGACCAGTAGCATATGAATTGAACCCGGTGTCTGACCTATGGTTGATAAAATGGAGGGCTATTTCTTTTCACCCTTTTCATTCATTTTCTTTTTAATTCTTCAACCCCTTCTTTCTCCTTTCATTCTTTTCTCCTTTTGTTATATCATACCTAAGGACTTCTAATTTCTAACTATTGGTGATGTCCTTGGGTAGATCCCTCCGGTTTAGGCGGATCATAGGACGGTTTTTCCTATCCTTAGTCACCTTGTAACTCCATAACTATCCTATTGATGCCTTTAAACCAAATCATTGAAAATCTCTCAAAGTGTGTAAGAGTGTAAAACTTTTTGTTAACACTTTGAGGTTTTGGATTTTATATGAAATACTCCCCCTCAACATATGCTCATGATTATTTTCAGAAATTTGCATATGTGGAAAGAGTTGGCACTTTTTGAATTGATCCACTCTTAATAGTCATGTACCCGAGGGACACGTTTACGTTGCTTAGTTAAAGGGATGCATTATCAGCTTTTAGGTGATAACTAGCCCTAATAACTAACTTGATGTTGTTAACATTCCTAAAAGGAAGTTAGACCCGTCAAAGTAAACAACTAGAAAGAGTTTCTCGAAACGGTACTTTCTAATCGGATAAATCCTTTCGAATTCAGACATTTGTTGTTTCGTCAATTCGTGGGTCAATTCTGAGTCGAGCTCGTACGAGATAAGACTTTTAGACATCATATTTTAATCACTTTCTTTTTCTCCCCCTCAAAAATAGCATATCAAATGTTGTTTTTGTAAACGATTTTGATTAAAATATGCCTTTTTGAGTCTTATGGGGAGAACTCAACAAGATTTGAAGATTTAAGAACGATGTTTTGATTCAAGTACTCCCCCTCAACAAGTGATTACTTATTGAGGTGTAATACTTGTCTTTTGAGCAGATTTGAAAAATACTGAAAGGTTTGATTAAATCTACTCAAAAGTAAGAAGCTTTCGCTCCTTATATTAGGATTGTGGCACTGATGCGTACCACAGGGTCCTTTCTTTACAAGGTGCGGGTTGTACACTGTTATGTGTGCACAAGCCTTTCTAATTACAAATCAAACAATATTATAAACATATTGAAATTTTTGTACCAGAAGTATGGGAGCTGAGCTAAGCATCGAAGACTGTGAACTTTGGATCAGGTCGGCGAAATGTCAAGACCGGAAATGATGGTCGAACACCGATATAGCTTTCCAACCTTCTGATCTGTTGTCGTCGATATAGCCTTTCTTCAATCGTATGGACAAAGTTTTTGATCATTCTGCGTCCATTAGCTTTCCACCTGGTTGCTCTTCCCTCTTTCAGCCTCTTCTTTTCATCGTCCAACCTTTCTGCTAATCCATTACGAACTCGTTGAAGTGTGACATCACAAAACTTCTGAATCTCATCGAACCTCATGAAACGAAGCTGATGCTTGCTGTTGAGGTAGATGACTCCAAATGCCGGTTGTTGCACGAGAGAGTATTGTGACATCCCGGTAATTTCAGGAATCATGAGTTGTGGTTGAGTAAGGTTGATGGTGTTCTGATAACTTTCCACTCCCAGCTGAAGATCTTCCACTCTTTCTTGAACAATTAATCGTCTGATGTGAAGTAGGAGAGATGCGATGAAGTTGTACTGTGTGTCTTGTTCAAAGTTGAGCAGCTTTCCTTGAACTTTTAGTAGATACATATCTTCAATGTCATTCAGGTTCAAATCTGGGAAGTCTGCTTCACAAAACTTGTACTTCTTCTCGTCTGTTCTCTTGACGACGATTTCTTTCAAGAAGGCGTAGTTGAATTTCTTCTCTTCCACGATCTCCAGTATGGCAACGATACGAAGCGGTTGCTTCACATTCTCACTGGACTTGAGATGTAGTCTGTGGGTGTAGCCAAGCTTTCGTTTTTCCGGCCAGTGTTGAATACCGAGAAGAGCGTCCCTGTTGTATTGGACAACTGATTTGCAGTAGATTGGTGCGTGCTCTTCAATGTCTGGTAATTCATATCGGGCGGCTGGAATTGAAAGTGTGAGTGAGGATGCATATCGTTCCTTGGAGGTCTCGTGTGCATGCTGAAGGTATTGGAAGTCGTTGTTGAAGAAGCGTCGGTAGGGGATCTTAGGTTTTTCTGGAAACCCAAGTAGAGGTAGTGGTTTTGTCCAGTCCGTGAAGTAAGGTTTCTTCGTTTCAGTATCGACATTCGATTCAGGGTTAAGCCAGTCGAACGAGCCAGATAAAGCACAGGCTATGTTCTCCATGTGGTAGTCGAGTTCTACTTTGTTCCCGGATCTCTTTTTGAGAAAGTCCATTGCTTCACGATTAATCCGCTTCAGTTCAGTCTTTGACAACCTTTCAACTTGTAAACCTGACATAATACTCTGAGTCATCTGCAAAGTATTACCCGGCAATGGTTCGTCGGTCTCAAGCGGTGGTTGTGCTTTGATCATCGTTGTCAGCCAATCAGAGTCATGAGCTTCGTCCACATCTAGCCATGAGAATTGAGTAGTCTTTTTCTTCTGCTTCTTTGACTTTGAGGACTTCTTCTTCTCTTTTGGAGACGATGGACCGGTTTGAAATTCAGGAATTTCTGATTCGGGTATTGCTGTTTCTGGTTCTTCCTGAGTGTCAAACGGTTGAAGTATGAATGGTGCCTCTGATTGTGTCGGTCCGGAGCCGGATGCAGGAGCTCTTTGTTTGGAAGGAGGAGCCTTAGAAGTCTTGTGGGGCTGCTGTGATGAAGATGGTGCTTCTGACTTCTTTGACTTCTTGCTTTTCGGATCTGAGTCAGGATCATCATCTTTTCTTTGTCGTTTGTGTTTACCGGCAGCTTCCTTGCAAGATTCTTTTGAGGCAATGGCTTGAAGTGCCTCGAACATCGTTGATTCTTCAGGTGTCTTATCCTCCTTGTTTCTAAGCTTGACAGCTAACAGTGTTTGTAGTTGTTCAGTAGATAGGTCTTCCGGTGGTGGAGGATCCCTGTTAGTGCGAAGGTAAAATGGAGTTGACTCAAGCATTCTTTCAATGTTGTGCTTGATCCTGGTATTCAACTTAGAACGAATCGGCTCAATAAGCGCAGACACAGCCGGTTCAGTTATTGCAGCGAGATTGTCGTTGAGATATTCTGTTGTGTACTCTTTGATCATCCCGTCCATGTCGGCATGTAGAGCTTTGTTGACAAGTTCACTCGCATCCTGAAGATCTTTGACTTGTGAAGTCAAAGTTTTGACCTGTTGTGAGAGCAGTTGTACTTGGTCATGAAGATCTCCAGTTGGCTGTTGCGTCTCCTTCTTTTTCTTCTTTGCCAAATCAAGAGCTTTCTTGATCCGCTTTGATGCTGTCAAAGCTGCTTTGCCTCCCTTCTTCTTCTTGTCTGATTTGCCTTTGGGTGTTTTCTTTGCTGGTGGTGGTGATGAGTGATGTGATGATGATGATGAAGATGATTTGTGCTCGGGTTCTGATGGAGGAGGTGAGGGATCCCTTGGAGGTGTTTCTTTTGGAGTCGGGGGATTCTTTGAAGATGAGTGCGGAGGACTGTTGATATATTGATCAGTGTCAATGAGGTCTTCGTCTTGATCGAGTCCACGAAGCAGTCTATCCGTCTCTTCCTTAGCTTTCCTCTTGATTTCCTCGTCTCTCTGAACTTTAGCAATGAATTCGGGTGTGATGTACTCTGTCTGCTCTTGCTCTTCCTCTGTAGCTTCTTCCATGACGATGTTCCCTTCAGTGTCACGTTGTTCGTTTTCGGTCTGAGGAACTATAGTGCTACTTGAGCCAGCCTCATGTCCTGGAAGATTTGTCGGTGTTTGATGAGGTTGTGGATGTTGGAGATTGAGTAGTACAGCTGCCCTGAATTCTTTCTCTTCCTGCTTCTTTTCAGCCCTGGTGTCGACAATGATACTCTTCAGTTTACGTTTGTCAACCAGTGGCTCTGCAGTAGGTTCATCTTCTGCTTCTTCATCACGAGCAGCATCACTTGGTTCATTGATGGTAATTCCCGTGCCTTTTCTTTGTTCTTGCTCAGCAGTTTCCTTGCTTAATTGTTTAGTCAGTTCAAGCCCTGGAAACTCTTCTTCTTCATCAAGTTTTTCTTCTTGGTCATCTGGAGCCTTTGACCTTCTTACATAGTCTGCTTCGTCATCAGATTCGGAGCCGAACTCAGAGTCGGTTTCCGTTTCAGATGATGAAGCTGACGGTTCATCCTGAGGAATCTGCTTAGGTGCAGCTTTCCTTCTTGGTCTGGTGGGTGGCTTTTGAGCAGGCTTTGGTTGTTGGGAGGTTGTAGTACTGCTCGTGCTACCGGATTTGCCACCCCTCTTGCTTCGGGTTCGGACAATAGATGCTGGTTCGTCTTCTTTCTCATTGAAGCCAACTCTCCCAGCCTTGAATGCTTTATCATAGATTTTGAAGTTCTGAGTTTTTCTGATTTCGTCATCCAAGAAATGATCTGGGATTCTCATGCCTTTGGTTCTTGGAATGAACCTGATGGACTTGACAAATGAAATCTTTGGGTCTTCATTAAATATGTCTTTTGGTTCCGTCCTGTCGTGCATCCTCTTGATGAAGTCAGGGGTTTTCTCACATAAGTATGCTATGAGTAGTTTGGTGAACCTAATGAACGGGATCACGGTCCTGTCACGATCAGTATGAATGTGATGGAGCATGTCGCTCATTATTGGTGCAGCAAAGTTAATCGGTGTCATGGTCATCATTCCCCAGAATACTTGCATGTGTTCTACCCTTGGATGCTCATGACCACTCCTTCTTCCTGAGATGGATCTGACAATCAGCATGTAGAAAGTTCTCCATGGTTGCGGCAGATATTTGACATTGAATTTTGAGAGAAGTGTGAGTGATTCATTATCAGGAATATCGTATCCAAGATCAATGAAGTAGTCAAGGATTTCCAGTTCAGTCAGCATCGGATGATATTCGTTGTAAGTTGGTAACATGAGAGCTTCACGAAGAGTGTCATAATCAATGGTGTATTGTTGACGGTCCAGCATGACGGTAAAGGATTTGTCGTCCAAATTGGCCTTAGCAGTGTGCCAGAACTGATGGATGTAGAAGATTGGTACAGATGTGGATTTGGTGAGCAATGGCTTGCATGGATGAGCCAGAAGAATGTTCTTGACAATCTTGCATGTGTCATCAGGTATACTAAGTTTGTTGAAGTCGATGCGAAGATTGTTCTGATCTATGCCTACATTGTAGTCAGCAGGGAGGACTTCACCAAGTGCAAGTAGTGGGAGGTTCTGTTGTTGTGGAACTGATTCAGAGTGTTGAGCCATTTGTGTTCTGAAAGTGTCATGTCATGAAATCAAACATCCAGATACGTTAGTTATTAGTCCGAGTTCACGTTTGATATTCAAAGACATATATGTTGCAATCATGGTCCAGTTAATTAATATGTGACTAATGATGGTATTATTATTTAACATGTAACTTAGATGATATATCATTTAATGCACATAAGTCTTTTGGTAACATGTATAATAACACAATTCAATCACAAGATACATAACATTCTCACAATACACATATTCAAGAGGATTCATTCAATATACAAGTTTTCGAAAAAAATTACAATCACTTGAATACTCAAAAAATATGTGATACATGATCTCGAAAATATGACCAACAATGTTCTCGAAAACTGTCACTAACGAAGATCTCGATAACATTTGTGCAGGAAAGATCTCGATAAATTTCATAGGAAAGATCTCGATAAATTTACTGTTCAAAAGTTCTCGATAATTCTTAGTAAAAGTTCTCGATAACTTCATTTCATATGTTCTCGATAACTTATGAAAGATCTCGATAATTTGAAAATCTTAGGATCTCGATAATTTTATTGAGAGATTTCGAAAAGTTTTAGAGAGTTCTCGATAACAGTTGTCAAGGAGAGATCTCGAAAACTTTTAGAAAGATCTCGATAAAATTATCTAGAAAGATCTCGATGAATTTTTCTCGAAAAAATTCTTATACAAGAATTTTTCGAAATCATTGAAGTCGTACATTTATCTGTGAGATCTTTGAATCCTTTGAATGAAACCTGTATATTGAATGATAAGCATCAGTTAGAATCACAATTAGGCATCACACAAAAGATCTCGAAATTTTAACGAGCCCAAAATTATCTAGAACATGTAAGGAGAGAATTCATGTTGTATAACCAATGAAAAACATCAATTAACACATACAAGAACACATATAAGCAGTTTAATTAGACTCAATATCATCACAAAGAAAAGCCCTAATTCAAACATAAACCCTAATTTTCTAGAACAAGCAAACTGTAGATATGGAGCAATTAGCAAGCACATACATGTAATAAACACATAAACAAACAAATCCCACCAATAAAATACACAAAAACATCACACAATCACAAAAACCCAATTCGACATAAACCCTAGTTATCGAAATCAAATCAAACGAGTTAACTGTTATAATTAGACTTAAGGGACATGAACATAATACATTTAACATCAAAAGCCCTATGTTTTCATGGTCTAAAACAAATTAACAAGCAAGAATCAATCTTATCGAAAACCCTAGTTCTAATAATCATAATTCAACGAAATTTAGCCATCAAAA
>LBNU01019440.1:105235-127383 GCA_014162995.1 Artemisia annua
TATCTGTTATTGTGCATTTTCATTTTCAATTTGAAGCAATCAGTAGTGTAAAAATCAATCCAATTCTTAATCTGGTTACTTTTCCTGATCACTCTTCCCATAAACGTTTTTCCAAATACAATTTCAACCTCGTTGGGACTTTAACGACCCGGGGAAACACTGTACTCTCCAGGATTCATTGCATCTGATCTTAAGCTTTCAGGGTTTATTTGTTACGGTTAGCCATTCACAAGTGGCTAGCTTGTGTGACAATACCTGTTGGTTTTAAGACGAATCACTCTATTTCACCACGTAGGTAAAATAGAGCATTCCTATTAGTCAATAAAAGTAAAAAATTGGTTTCAAATTGGTTAAATCCATCTAAATTTCATCTAGCAAAATAATATGTATAATACATATGTGTCGATTTGGTAAAGAAAAAAATGAGGTAATAATTAATAAAATTTTAGTTGTTAAATTTTAAATAAATTATGTGAACTTAAGGTGTGCGATCATTTAGAAAGAAATAAAAGTTAAAAAGTTTAAAAAGTATTTTCCACCGTTGGATGAAATCTAGTCAAAATCATTTAATTTTTTGTAGTATTTTTAGTCAAAGGGTGTTTTTGTCCTTTAACTCGTTTTTTCTTTTTCACCCTCGAACTAAAACGCATATAACTCACAAACGACTAACTTTTAGAAAAAACCGATTTCACCACAATTTTTAAAATTTAATTCTCTTTAATTTGGTATAAATCTTGTTAACTATTTCGAAACTTTTTTTTTACATATTCATTGGATCTTGATTTTCTTGATGTTTTTGCCATTTTCGACCTTAATTTTTACCTTTAAAATTGTCGAATCATTAAATACTTAAAACATAAAAGTTGTAAACTTTGGTTCACTCTTAACCTAGAAGTTTGAATCACCCAAATCCGATATGATATGAGTAAGATATCACACGTTAAAGATGACATTTTAGTCATATTTGTTGCACACAAGGTGTTTGATAAAATGTATAGCTTAGATTTTTGAGCCTTGATATATAGGCCTAATAAAGGGGCCTAATGGTGGACCTAAGGCTTTAAATACTTGTACAGTGCATGCACTGTACAAGTATTTAAAGCCTTAGGTCCACCATTAGGCCCCTTTATTAGGTCCACCAAACATATTCCTAGATTTTTAGTGTTAAAATTGCGTTTAATGAATTAGTCTTTGTACTACAATGAATCATTAATCATTTTATTAATGTAAGATTCAAAAAGTGATTTTTTTTAATTGTTAATTTTTTGGTTCATTAATTATAGGTTCATCAATTAGTTCATCAGTTAGTTCATCAATTGATGAACCTATAATTATAGGTTCATCAATTAGGTTTTCATCAGTTAGGTTCATTAATTTTTTTGGTTCATTAATTATAGGTTCATCAGTTAGTTTATCAGTTATCGACTAACTGATGAACCTATAATTATAGGTTCATCAGTTAGGTTCATTGATTTTTTGGTTCATTTGAGAAATGGCATCGTCGGTGGTAAAGAGCGTTTTAAACTCCATCAAAGAACGCGGTCTCCTTAACTTCGCTCGAGAACTCCGTCAAGAAGGCTTCTTGTAATTTCTTTTATCCCTTCACTTTTTTTTTTTTTTTTTTTTTTTTTTTTAATTCAAATCAACCTATCCATTTTTAGGGTTTATTGTTGTAATTTCATATATATCATCTGTTCATCTTAATAATAATTTAGGACTAAAGCCCCCCAACCCAGTTTGTATTCTGATTATCATCTACTGCCCTCTTATCCTTTTGTTTATAAGTTTTTCCATCTCAGCTATTCTACACAATGACAAACATTTTCAAATTTTAGAAAGCATGAGTTTTCATTTTATAAATATGTTTAGATCAACCAGTTTTCTTTTTATATCATTATTACTAGTTTAAAAGCTGAAATTTACTCAAAACAACAAAGGCATGTTTGTGTTTTCAAAAGTTCGTCAACATTTTATATCTTTGGTTTTGTTTGTTTTTTTTTTAAATAATTGTATCTAGTTTAATGCATTCAACTGTATCTAATTTTTTCTATGCTTGTTTCAGGAATTGTCTTACGGATGGAAATCTTTTGTAAGTAAACCTTCTCCACATAAAACATTTTTATTCTTGTAGTATTTCGTTGTACGAGTTGAAGTTTTGATGGATTTTCTGTACTTATTAACTAGAATAATGCATGTTTCATTCGTCATATGCAACCAGGAAGTTTAAGATTTACTGTTTAGTTAATATTCCTATGCCATGTAACTTGGACAAAACCATACGTATTAGGCGTTATATCCCCAAGGTTAAATTGGGACATTATTGTTCAAGTTATTGCATAGAAGGTGATCGATGTTACAATTTTTTTTACTGAATTTAAAATGAGGTTCCTTAAATTTGATGCATTTGAGACCATGGACTATGATCATATTCTAACAATAGACGTATGATTCAAAACACTATATTTATTTGATTAGGAATTCTCAGCAGCTCACGTCCATTGTCACACAGTAGCATTATATGTTTGTTTATGATTCTTAAATTTCAAAGCATGTGTAGAAGAGAGTAATAGTTCTTTTGTGAGCTCCTATGACCAAGATACTTGTCAATTGCCATTTTATTCACCATCTGCTAGCAATTTAATGTTTATACCATGATTATTCATTTTCACTGCATGCCTCTGCATAGCTGTAGCCGGCGTTTCTGTTTTGGTTGCAGTTGACTAAAAATATATAACCAACTAACTGAGAATTATAGAAGGAAGAATGTTGTTAAGATCTTACTTATTGCCGAATCAAACCCACTACTCCACTACATCCAATCCCAGTCCAACTTTTGTACCGTTTACACTGTTTACATCCTTTTTTATTCTAACCTCATTCATGGAGTGGGGGGAAGGGTAACGAGACAATATGATTAACCTCATTCATACTGACCCGTGTAATCCTTTTTTTATTAGCACGCTTCCCAGTCCGTGTTGGTTCTTGATAGTTCATACTGACCCAAGTGACCCTCGTTCATTTCGACCCTTAAACAAAACATTTGTAGAGCTCTTGTAACACCTGTTCATGAACCTAGGCCAGGATCATTTTTTATAGAATTGAAGTGTAAAATCATAACCGTTGTACTCTGAAGATTGAAGAATTTGGCTTATATCTCACTTGGTAAATAGTTCTCAAAATGATGGCTCATGTATCAATGCACATTTTAGATCCTCTAGTACCCCTTGATCTAGCTTGAATAAGTATATCTCACTTGGTAAATAGTTCTCAAAATAATGACTCGTGTATAATGGCTCATGTATCAATGCAAAATAATGGCTCATGTATCAATGCGTTGCCCTGCTTAGTTCTTTGCTACTTTCTTTGGCCTTGGTCTTGTTTTCCTTTAGCCCCCTTTTCTTTGCCTGGGTTTTTCTTGGTGCTCTTGCCCTTTCGCGTTTGCGTTTATGCTTTTGTTCTTGTATTCTTTGCTCGTGTCCCCTGCCTCTTTTGCGCTTTATCTTTTCCACTTTCTGTGTTTCTTGCTGTGTTTTGCTTATTTTGTTTATGTCCTTATCTCTTATGTGCTTTTGTTGGTTTTTCTGTCTATCTGCTATGTATGTTTATATGCTTGTTTTTATCCTTTTGTCTTATGTATGCTTATCCTTGTTATTGCTCACTTTCACACTTGCACTTTTTTCTGAGCACTCTCACCGCACACACTTGCCGGAGGTCTTCCCGGAAGCAATTTCCTTACTTCCGGGTTTATACTGGGGTAGGGGTAGGATCCATCTACATTCTACCTCCCCCATACCCCGCCCCGGCGGGATTGGGTATGTTGTTGTTGTCGTTCTTGTCTAAAATTTAGTTCAGTTATTTTGATTGCTTTAAATATGAACAATATCAGATCACATACAATTTTGTTTTGAGAATTTTGTGTGAAATGAACTTACGCTCAGAGATTCTTTTAACTGAGTGTTTGTCTCTTATATGCTTATCGACTTCAGTAGAAAGAAAGAAAAAGGCATTATGTTCATCCTAAGCATATTTGTTTGTCAATCAAGATTTTGATATCTGAATTCTTCTTTTTGCATTGCATCAGCTATTACCATCAGTGAGATGGGGATCGTAATCTTTTTGTTTGTGAATTATGTAGGCAAACCAAGATTCACAACATAGGTGCTACATTAGTGGGTGTCGACAAATTCGGCAACAAATACTATCAGAAGCTCGAGAATACTCAATATGGTGAGTTATGCTCTTCAATTTATTAATTGTTCAATGATCCTATCTCTATATTTATAACCACACTTCTCTTATTGTTAAATTATGTGTTGCATTTCCATAATCATTCACATTTTTATGTTCTTCACCCGGTTACTGCGAGTCGTCTATATTTACTTCGTGAATGGTATACTGAGCTAGTTTATTCATGAGGAAAGGGTTATTACTTTTTTCTGTATCCAATAAAGGAATTTAATTTGTTTAAAAGAGGATATTGGTCTATGATATATGTATCTTGTGATCTTCTTTGCATGTACCAACTTGGCCCAAAAAATGGAACTTAATTTTTTAAGTAGGGCGAATGTGATTTTACCCTTTAGAAGTAATCAAATAATTGATGAACTGTAATTGACTCGTCAGTCGTCACAGCTAGCACTTGTTTCCATGACCATTTATTACTCGTGCGTTTTAAAGTGTGTAGACATGATAAACGAATTACCAGCAAACAAATTATCAAGTATAGTAACCATGTTGGTGTATTTTAACTTGTAGGAAGACACAGGTGGGTGGAATATGCTTCCAAGGATCGTTACAATGCTTCTCAGGTTCCACCAGAATGGCATGGTTGGTTGCACTTCGTAACTGATCACACAGGAGACGAGGTATCAAGCTAATAGACCTATTTATCATCCCTCCACATCAGTATATTCATGCTAGGATTGTTTATCAGTGTTGCCTTTTAGCTACTCTTAAACCAATGAAATACAATGTTTGGTTCAGCATCCTAATTCATCTCTCCTAATGAAGGAAACATGGGTAAATACAAAATTACAAATTAACTACAACTTTATCATAATTAGAGGTAGGATTTCACTTTTCTATTGGCATATTGGTTGATTTGGGTTATACTTGAAATATAAAATCAGATTATTACTTATAGTTTTTGTAATCGTATTCAACACTGTACAATTCAAGAAGAGGACAAGAAAGTTATTTGGGTCAACTCGACCCATACTTTAGACTTTAGAGATACTGCAAAACTCATTACCTGATCTGCTGAAACAAATATCTTAAACAACATCGGGGACAGCTTAAAATGCATGCCTTCAAAGATCATTGAGTGACCAGTAACCTAAGTTTGTGTGCTCTAGAAAGCAAATAACATTGGTAACTTGATGCAGCTTCTGATGCTTAAACCAAAGAGGTATGGATTGGATCACAAGGAAAACTCCACAGGGGAAGGCGATGAATACATCTACCATTCTAAGGGACACACACTGAACCCTGGGCAGAGAGATTGGACCAGGTATCAATCTTGGCAACCCACCAAGACAGAATAAGTTGTGTCTGTAAACAAACATTCGGATGCACTAGAACTCGGTCTGCAATACCCGTGTATCAGTCATCAATAAGCAGCTTTTTATGGCTTAGTGTGGTTGAAAATTGTAAGACTATTTCAATCATGAAACAAAATTCAACCATGGGCTTATTTCTTTGTTTCATGTTATTAATGTGTTGTAGCAAAAGACTGATTTGCATTCTGTGATCATGTTGTGATCTGATTAAACTGAAGTTGGTTTCTGAAAAATTCACTTTTATTTCTGTTATGAACTTCCAGCACCATAGTACCAACTTATGATGAATAATATTGTACAAGTTGTACATTTACTTTGCTGATGTCTACAAATTTTGAATCCTATATTCTTTTTAATGATTTTACCCTCACAAAACATACACATTCTTTTATCATTTGACCCACCTAAGATGGTTATATATATTCAAGTGTATAACATTATACAGGTTATGTACAAATTATCACATAATTTATGTTTTAATATGTTGCGAAAATGGACAAGACGAGCAACATGACAGTAAGTTCTAATAATCGTTAGACATGTGCCAACTTGACGTGTCAATATCTTTGTCTATTTTTTTTTTTTTTCTTTTTTTTTTTTTTAATGTTTTTNGATTGAAACAAAAAGGATTATGAAATTTATGTTATTAATAATAGTAACTTATAATTAAGGTAAAATACAAATGACTTGCGAAGCTGGGAGTAAAATCAGTAAATTTGTCATGGTGCCTGTACAAACCAAACCAGCAAAGTTATTTACCCCAGCAAAACCGGTAAAGAGGATCAAACAAAAAACTTCTTCGGTGTGGGGTTATGAACCAATGTATTTTCATAAACTCACGACGGAGTCAACGAGTTGAACAACATAAGTATACATGATTTTTCGAAAAAGCTGATACAAATGTAAACAGTTTTGTTATGCCAAAACGTCTAGTACTTCGGCGATTTTAATGGTAAAGGAGAACGTATGCTCAAATCTGATAGTTCTCCGAACAAGCATAAACTTTATAAATAAGATTCATCTCGTTCTAGTTGTGACCGTTTGTAAATTTACCCACTTGTTTCGATAATATTTTCTAGCTCGAATTAACTGAGCCTGTTTATATGAACGGTTTAAAACAACATCTTCTGAAAGAAAAAGAAAACGGAGATAGGTTCGTTAGTGTCACACTGTCATTTTATATTATCATCAGACTATCTACGGAAACGTGTATTGAGTATGACAATGATTAAATATGCTAACAAAGTTACTATTTTGTGATCTTAATGAACCTTAAACGTGTAACAATTTCGACTAAAACTTGAATTTCAACCAAACCAGGCTTGTAAAAAAAATAAGAGTAAATTGCAGAAATGGTCCCTGTGGTTTGCTCAGATTGCACGCTTAGTCCCCGGTCTTTCAAAATTGCAGGCGGCCACCCTGTGGGGAAATGTTGGTTCCGTTTTGGTCCCTGGGTTTAACCGGTGTTAAGTAAATTCCGTTAGTAGTTACACATTAGCCCTTTTGGCCAAGGACCGTTGCAGCATTCATCCTTTAAACTAACGATCGTTTATAATTTAAAATTTTCGGTATATTTAAAGTTTTTTGATTTTTTATTCACGTTCTTATATACGTTTTTGTATATATTCTTATATACTTTTCATACATTTTTTTTACTTTGTATATATTCTTATATACTTTTCATACGTTTTTATATACGTTTTTGTATATATTCTTATATCTTTTCATACATTTTTATTCGCTTTTTTAAATGTTTTTATATACGTACATATAAAAACATATACGTTATTCTATATGTTTTTACACACGTTCTTATATATTTTTTTATAAGTGTTTATATACATTTTTTATACGCTTTTATATATGTTTTTGTATATGTATATATACTTTTTTTATACGTATATAGACATAAACAAAAATGTATATACACGTGTATAAAACGTATATAAACACGTATATGTTTTATAAAAACGTATATAAAAGCATATAAAAACATATATAAAAAGTATATAAAAACGTACACAAAAATGTATATAAAAACCTATAAAAAACGTATATAAAAAGTATATAAGAACATATATAAAAAGTTAAAAAAAAAAGTATATAAGAGTGTATACAAAAAAATGTATATAAGAATGTTTATAAATGCGTATATAAAAACATATATAAAAACGTATATAAAAGCGTATACAAAAACGTATATAAAAATGTATATAAAAAGGTATATAATGACGTATATGTTTTTATAAATACGTATATAGTAATGTATAAAAAGTATATAAGAATATATACAAAAACGTATATATTAACGTGTATAAAAACGTATATAAAAATGTATATAAAAACGTATACAAAAACATATATAAACACGTATAAAAAGTATATAAGAACGTATGCAAAAGCGTATATAATAATGTATATGTTTTTTTTTGGGTAACTAATGTATATGTTTTTATGTATACGTGTATAAATACGTTTAAAAAAAGCGTATAAAAACATATGAAAAGAAAAAAAAAAAAAAAAAAAAAGTAAAAAAAAAAAATAAGGAAAAAAAAAAAAAAAAAAAAAAAACTTATGAAAAGTATATAAGAATATATACAAAAACGTATATAAGAACGTGAATAAAAAAACAAAAAACTTTAAATAAATAAAAAAAAAATTATAAACGACCGTTAGTTTAAAGGATAAACGCTGCAATGGTCCTTGGTCAAAAGGGCTAACGTGTAACTACTAACGGAATTTACTTAACGCCGGTTAAACCTAGGGACTAAAACGGAACCAACATTTCCCCACAGGGAGGCCGCCTGCAATTTCGAAAGACCAGAGACTAAACATGCAATCTGAGCAAACCACAGGGACTATTTCTGCAATTTACTCAAAAAATAAAAAAATAAAAATAAAATAAAATACTGCGACTAGATGAAAATAATAAAATGGTTAACACTAGTGGAATTATCTCGACTCAAAATGACCCAATTTCGTGGTAGGGTACATAACTTTGTGTCGATGAATTCATGTTTAGTTTGTGTCCTATCAAATATTGTCAGCTCAAAGTACAATAATAACCAGTTTTCATTTGTTCTAAGACACAGTAGTATAAGGTTTTCAAGATCGGGATTCTACCGATGATCGTTTTTGTTTTTGTAAGATCGTGATCGTAAGATCGGATCGGGATCTTAAGATCCTACTATAATGTCATTTTCTTAATAGTTTTTGTAATATTATATAAATTTACAAATTATTATATATTATAAACACAAAATTATATGAATGTTCCATCTAAATGTTGTCCTAAATTATGATTATGAAATGTTTAATAAGATTAACATGTTGTTTTTTAAATTCTACAAAAAAATAATCCAGAAATTTGCAGTTTTTAATTTGTTATCCGAGAAAAGTAGGATCGGATCGGAGTAGATCTTAAAATCCTATGGTCAAGATCGGAATCCTATAAGATCTAAAGCTTTCAAAGATCCTAAATAAGATCCGGATCGTTTTTGCTTTGCAGTATCGTAAAATCGTAAGATCCTAAGATCAGGATCGGGATCCTGACAACCATGAATAAATGACACTGCGCAATTTTTCTTACTGTAATTTAAGTCACTGACTAAAAAAATATAATCTCTTATATAATCAGAGAATACATAAAATGAGAAATCAATTTTTTTAAAAGTTTTTAATTATATCAATGAGATAGCTCTATTTCACCACGTAGGTAAGATAGAGCATTCCTATTAGTCAATAAAAGTAAAAAATTGGTTTCAAATTGGTTAAATCCATCTAAATTTCATCTAGCAAAATAATATGTATAATACATATGTGTCGATTTGGTAAAGAAAAAAATGAGGTAATAATTAATAAAATTTTAGTTGTTAAATTTTAAATAAATTATGTAAACTTAAGGTGTGCGATCATTTAGAAAGAAATAAAAGTTAAAAAGTTTAAAAAGTATTTTCCACCGTTGGATGAAATCTAGTCAAAATCATTTAATTTTTTGTAGTATTTTCAGTCAAAGGGTGTTTTTGTCCTTTAACTCGTTTTTTCTTTTTCACCCTCGAACTAAAACGCATATAACTCACAAACGACTAACTTTTAGAAAAAACCGATTTCACCACAATTTTAAAATTTAATTCTCTTTAATTTGGTATAAATCTTGTTAACTATTTCGAAACTTTTTTTTTTTTACATATTCATTGGATCTTGATTTTCTTGATGTTTTTGCCATTTTCGACCTTAATTTTTACCTTTAAAATTGTCGAATCATTAAATACTTAAAACATAAAAGTTGTAAACTTTGGTTCACTCTTAACCTAGAAGTTTGAATCACCCAAATCCGATATGATATGAGTAAGATATCACACGTTAAAGATGACATTTTAGTCATATTTGTTGCACACAAGGTGTTTGATAAAATGTATAGCTTAGATTTTTAGTGTTAAAATTGCGTTTAATGAATTAGTTTTTGTACTACAATGAATCATTAATCATTTTATTAATGTAAGATTCAAAAAGTGATTTTTTTTAATTGTTAATTTTTTGGTTCATTAATTATAGGTTCATCAATTAGTTCATCAGTTAGTTCATCAATTGATGAACCTATAATTATAGGTTCATCAATTAGGTTTTCATCAGTTAGGTTCATTAATTTTTTTGGTTCATTAATTATAGGTTCATCAGTTAGTTTATCAGTTATCGACTAACTGATGAACCTACTAACTGATGAACCTATAATTATAGGTTCATCAGTTAGGTTCATTGATTTTTTGGTTCATCAGTTATTCTTTAGTTGATGAACATTATTTGTTTTTGGTTCATCAGTTATTGTCATATGTTCATCAGTTTTCTAGAAAAGCAGGTTTTTCATTAGTTCATCAATTTTCTAATAAAATCATAAAGTTCATCAGTTCGCCAGTGTATTTTTTTTAATAGACATAATGTTCATCAGTTTCTATTAAAAAAAAAATATCATAAAGTTCATCAGTTCACCAGTGTATTTTTTTAATAGACATAAAGTTCATCAGTTTCTATAAAAACATCACAATGTTCATCAGTTGGATGTTCATCAGTTAAAAAAAAGCTAAAAATAACAAAAAACAATAAAAGATATATTGTGGTGCACCAATTAGTGAATTTAAATGTACTTTTATAAGATTTTTTTTTTAATCATTTTATGAAACACTTTGTGTGCACTAAATATGAATAAGGTGTCATTTTTAACGCGTGATATCTCACTCATATAATATCGGATTTGAGTGATTCAAATTCATGAGTAAAGAATGGCCAAAAATCTAGAACTTTCATTAAGTTTTGCAAAATTCGGCCTTTAAACTAGACAAAATTAAAGCCGAAAATGCCAAAAATTTCAAGAAAATCAACACCCACTTAAAAAATTGAAAAAAAAAAGTTGCGATTCACATATCATAATGGATACCAAATTAAAGAGAATTAAATTTTAAAAATTATGGTGAAATCGGTTTTTCATAAAAGTTTGTCATTTGAAAATTATTTACGTTTGAAGTTTTGAGGTGGATAAAAAAAATGGGTTAAAAGAACTAAAATATCCTCTAACCGAAATTAATAAGAAAAAAGGGAGAGAGTGGGTGGAGGACACATGACATTAAATGGTAGACTTTCTAGACTTTTTAATTTTTTTCACCTTTCAAAGGATCGCAACTCGTGAACTTAAATATTCATGATGCGAAATACCAATCGTTCTCCCGTAACATCACAAATTTTGCGGCATGTAAGTGAAAAGATTATCAAGCGAAGGGAATCAAAACTTTTCATGGTTTTAAGTTTCTTTGTTTAGTAAATACCCCTCATTAAATAAATAATTGTTGTTATTTCTCGTTATTAATCAAATAACTGTTTAATGTTTATTTAAGAGTAAAATACACCGTTGGTCTCTAAACTTGCCAAAAATCATCACGCTGGGACAAAAATTAGGATTTTCATCGCCGGGAGTCTAAACCTCATGGTGTTGGTGTGACAACCGTGATTTTAGCAAATTAGTCTGACTAATAGTCTCGATCAATTTGACCTTGTTTGGTGTGAATTAAGTGTTTTTGTGTGGTATATGTGTGAGATACGTATAATATATTTATGATAAGTATGAATGTGGCACTAAATCCCTTTTTGTGTGAGGTTGTTGTTATGATTTGAGTATTGATTTTGGGTAGGTTCATTTTGATCGCCTTTGTGGTGTAGAAATGACTTGTGTAGTTTTGGTGTTTCGTGGTTTTTGCGTAACAAGTCTTCGTTCAAGTGTTTGAACGTTAGTAAGTTACGAGGAGATTGTTTTTATGAGTTGTGTTTATAAAGAGTGTGGAAATCTAATTTTGGAAACTTTGTTTTGAAAATGATTATTTTTCCGGTTTGTCGTAAAATGAAGGTTTATCGCGTAAGACGTTAGGTTTCGTTATGGGAGCGCATAAAATATGAAAAGTATAAGGTTTTAAGTGTAATAATTTAATGGGCAAATTACCTTAAAATGTATTTAACTTGCCACTTTTTACCATTGTATGTAGGATTTTTTTTTTTTTTTTTTTCTCAATCTGTCAATGAACTTGCAAAACCCATTCATTGCGTGTAGCGGTGACCTGTTTGACCTGCTGGAGCAGGTTAAGCTAACGATCGTTAGGTTTATCATTGCAATGTTATTCCTTTAGACTAACGATCGTTTATCATGACTACATACAATGACAAAAAGTATCAAGTTAGATGACTTTCATTATTTTTAAAATTTATATACGTTTTTTACACGTTTTTGCACACATTTTTATACACGTTTTTATACACACATTTTTATACACGTTTATACACACGTTTTTATACACGTTTTTATGCATGTTTTTATACGGATTTTTATACACACATTTATATACACGTTTTTATGCACGTTTTTACACACGTTTATATACACACTTTTAATTCAACTTTTTTACACACGTTTTTATATATGCTTTTATGCACGTTTTTAATTCATCTTTTTTTACATGTTTTATATACCTTTTTGTAGGATATTGGTTATCATAACACAAGGTGAAGATTAAGCTCAAGTCGAATTTCCTAGATAAAGAAAGTAAGGTTGGGATATTCTAGAGAGAGAAAGTGAAATATATTAGCTTCAAAGTAAAATGAACATCCAGCCCTTTCCCTTATGTGGGAAAGAGTATTTATAGTTACAAGTAAACGCCCCATATGGGCTGTGGAGTGAGCTGACAGTGGGTAAACACCCGACCCAACTCCACAAGATATTACGCTAACTGACTAAGTGTAAGTCTACAAGCTATCTTAAGCTAACTATGTGTAAGTCTACGAGCTATCTTAAGCTAGATGACATTCGGGGTGACCGAGTTTTCCAAATGATTTTTTCACGTTTTATATAAGTTTTTTACACACTTTTAATTTATTTTTTTTTTACTTTTTTAATTTAACTTTTTTACACGTTTTTACACACGTGTATAAAAACGTGTGTAAAAACGTGTATAAAAACGTGTGTAAAAAAGTCCGTATAAAAATCTGCATTAAAGCATGTATAAAAATGTGTGTAAAAATGTGTATACAAATGTGTGTTAAAATATGTATACAAATGTGTGTATAAAAATGTGTTTATAAAAACGTGTATAAAAACCCGTGTATAAAATCGTGTGTATAAAAACGTGCATAAAAATGTGTGTATAAAAACGTATATAAAAACGTGTGTAAATGTGTGTAAAAAAATGTATGTATTGAAACATTTTAAAAACGTGTATAAAACCATGCATAAAAACGTGTGTATAAAAACGTGCATAAAAACGTGTATACAAATGTGTGTATAAAAATCCGTATAAAAACATGCATAAAAACGTGTATAAAAACGTGTGTATAAACGTGTATAAAAATGTGTGTATAAAAACGTGTATAAAAATGTGTGCAAAAACGTGTAAAAAACGTATATAAATTTTAAAAATAATGAAAGTCGTCTAACTTGATACTTTTTGTCATTGTATGTAGCCATGATAAATGATCGTTAGTCTAAAGGACTAACATTGCAATGATAAACCTAACGATCGTTAGCTTAACCTGCTCCAGCAGGTCAAACAGGTCACCGCTACACGCAATGAACGAATTTTGCAAGTTCATTGACAGATTGGGAAAAAAAAAGAAGGCTACATACAATGGTAAAAAGTGGCAAGTTAAATACATTTTCAGGTAATTTGCCTTAATTTAATTTAATAAAAAAAAATATATTAATATAGGGGTGGGTGGCCGGTTATGGGTAAAGGGGGGAAAAGAAACCCAATTTGAGTCCAAATATGATTCTTAGGCCCAAGGATTATCCATAAATAATATATAAACAAACCCAAACAACCCCAAACGTTTTTTTGAGTTATTGGTCAAGGAGAAAAAGAAGGAGAAAAATTTAGGGTTTTGCTTTTGAAGCAAAAAATCAAGTTTAAGGTATACTTTTGATACTAGATTTCGTTCAATTGATTAGTTATTGTTTTGATTCATGTAATATAAATTATGATGGATTTAGGGTTTATAAAATTCTGGAAAAATAATGAAGTTAAACATGTTAGGATCATTGGTTAATAATAGTATAATAATTTGGTGAAGAGATTTGGTCATTAAACATGTTGGTTAATGAGTTAGGGTTTGGACAGAAACATAGTGCTGTAAAGATACGAAGATATTTAATAGATGAAAATGAGTTAGATCACGAATTTTGAGTCTAATTATAGTTCAGTGAAAGAGCTTTCCAAAAAGTCCGACCACGATTGATTTCGAGGTCGGGAAGTTAGTCTTTTGATTTTTACAAGTTAAGGTGTTAAAGCTGTTAAACCGGGACAGAATTTGGGTAAAAGTTTGATAGTGATTTGTAGGTGAAAAAGTGGTATTAAGGTTAGCCCTTCTGAGAAAGTTGAGTTTTAGGTTATCTTAGACTCCCACGAAAAAGATTCGCAATAAAAAGTTGTAGAAGTATTTTATTTTAATCAAAACTTTTTGGTGTGCGTTCAGATCCGAATTTGGATAGTTGACAAGTTTGATTTTCTTATGAGTACTTGTGTGTGTTATTAGACCATGGCATTCTTGGATTAGCTTGCATGCTTATGAGAGACCATGGTGAATTTTTGGTGTGAGTTGTTAAGCTTTAATTGTTATTATTTTATGTGGGTGAATGTACCTCAAAATTCTGCGTTTTCTGAAATTATAAGTGCAAGGGATTTAGTGAGCATTAATGATTGGTAGTGTTTGTATGGAGTCTAGGAGATCCATGGTGGGTCATATGAACCTTAAACATCCATCATATGAGTATTGCATGGGTTATAGCTTATAGCTTGACCAAGTTTAACGTGAACTTATTTGTGTTGTATAGATTGTGATTGTTAATTGTTGGAAGCTGCAAAGTTTGAGGTGAGTTCATAGTCCCATATTTTTACGTTGTTTTAAACTTGGGATGGGAATGATGCTTGTCTTAAATGATTTGAGTTACTGTGATTATGTGTGGTCTAAAATCTTGGACTTATAATGTTATCGTATGAATGCTATGTGTGATGATTATACGGTGTGATGATTTTATGTTGTGATGAGATTATCGTGGATTATCGTGGATTATCGGGAATTATCAGGCATGCATTATCAGTAACTCAATTGGGAGGATGCTTATCCTGTTGCTCGCGCATGCGACCTAATTGATGTCAATATCAGGCATGCATATCAGAGACTCAATTGGGAGGATGCTTATCCTGTTGCTTGCACATGCGACCTAATTGATGTCTATATTGGAGCGGGGGACACGTTTCGTCCCATTGGTTGCCTTTATCTTGTGTGATTATATGTTAGCTTATATGATAACTTTAATTATTCGTCCAGCTATATATTCTTATGATCACAGTGAACCGGTTGCCTTGAGAGTGTATGTGTGTCTTAAACCTATGAATCTCACCAACATTATGTTAACGTTTTAAGCCTCATTTTCAGGTGAGCATTCTAAGGCCAAAGTTGAGGGCATCAATTAGGCGAGACTTAGTTGCATATTAAGACTTTATTTATGTTTGGATTTGACTTTATTTGAATTTGGTTGTGATACGTTTATGTTTGTTTTCATTTGGTACTTTCATATCTATTGAATATACCTTTGGATTTTGATTTGGTTATTTTATCTTGGGGTA
Organism: Artemisia annua; assembly: GCA_014162995.1. Lineage (NCBI taxonomy): Eukaryota > Viridiplantae > Streptophyta > Magnoliopsida > Asterales > Asteraceae > Artemisia > Artemisia annua. Next base: position 120,951 of record LBNU01019440.1, read on the forward strand.
TTGTTACAACACTTCGTGTTTATACTTTGCTCTATTTATGTGCATTGTATTATTTCTCTATTTAGACACCATGTGTTGTGATGATATCCATGAAGTTACACACTCGCGTTTCTGCCTTGGCGAGGTGTGACAGATTGGTATCAAAGCCTTGGTTATAGAGAATTAGGTGGTTTAACCTAGACTATAACCTAGGAGTCCCTCATATAGTTGCATTTAGGACCTATGTGTAAGTTTAGTATCTTACATGTCTATTTTCCTAATTTATGAGATGTTTATTTGAGTTTTGGCGTCCGTTGAATTTCGATACTTAGTATAGTGTGTGTCATTTATAGTATGGCACCTCCTGCGCGAAAGATGCTTCGTTGGACCATCGTTGTCGCTACGGGTTGCAAGAGAGTTGGTAGGATGAAGTGGATCAACAGAAGGATCCTAGTCCCTGCTAGCATGCTTCCGTGTGCGATTGAAGAGAAGTTAACCTTAGAGAATGTGGATAGAGATAGAAAGGTACGAGACGAATGTGGCCGATAAGGAAGGCTTCACCACTAAGTACCCTGGAAAGTGTCCCAAATTCCTAGAAGATGGGGGAGTGGTTTGGGCTAGACCCCGAGATGTGCATGTGTTTGTAGATTGTGTGGGGGATGAAGAGAGAAACCTCGGTGATGGCTTTGCTAGTCATCCACTACCACAGATCGAGGGAAACAAGAATGGATGGATAAGTGAAGAGGAAGAGTATGAGGTGGATTCTGATCTAGAGTCCTCAGCGAGTAGTAAGTTTAACCGATCTGAGTAGGGAAGCAAGTGCTAGGGTAGAGCCTGAGCCTTTGTGCGACGTCTTATGTTTTGTGTCATGATTTGAAATTCTTATATTGTCTTTTTCCGTCTGGAGCCATGTTGGAGCACGATTACTCTTGATTTTTGTATCGATCTTATCTGAGTGATTTTGATTATAGTGTTTACATGATTGTTGGAATTGTTCCAAGAGAGAGATGATTGTTTGCATGAAGTGTTGTCATAGGAGGGAGTACACTTGTGAAAGGGGGCATAGATAATTATGGTGGCCAACATAATTATACATGCGTCACAACACAAGTGGACTTGCAAGTATGATAGCATGGATTGTGATGTTTATTAGGTGCTATGTGATATATGTGCGTTATNGATTTGAAATTCTTATATTGTCTTTTTCCGTCTGGAGCCATGTTGGAGCACGATTACTCTTGAGTTTTGTATCGATCTTATCTGAGTGATTTTGATTATAGTGTTTACATGATTGTTGGAATTGTTCCAAGAGAGAGATGATTGTTTGCATGAAGTGTTGTCATAGGAGGGAGTACACTTGTGAAAGGAGGCATAGATAATTATGGTGGCCAACATAATTATACATGCGTCACAACACAAGTGGACTTGCAAGTATGATAGCATGGATTGTGATGTTTATTAGGTGCTATGTGATATATGTGCGTTATCATTAAGATGTGTGGTTTTGGAAGTAAGTATGCGTGTGGAATAAGCCTTATAACTGTGGTCGCGAACATAATTATAAGAGTATCACACCCGTGGACTTGTGACCGTGATTACATTGATTGATGTTTGTTGTTATATGTTATGGTAGATGTTATGTGATATCATGTTGATGATGGCTGTATGGTTAGAGAAGTGTTCTCTTAACCGTTTGGGCAGTGGTTATATGTTGAGGTGTAGGTGGTAAGATTCCACCCTACCTATCATATGCTGATACCTCAATTATCGGTTGGTACTAATGTGGTGACATTAAGTTGATTCGTTTGCTAGACTCTCCGTTTGTATACCTAATTTTCTGGATGGCATCCCCATTCGTACCATGATGTTATAGATGCCATATCCTTCCTATTCGATGTCGTGATTGATATTGGTTATTCGGATTTGTTTCTATTGAATATTGATACGTTTCTTTGGTTATTCCTTACATTCATTCCGCGAACGAATATTGTATTATTCTTCGAGTACTGTTGGTTCATGATAAGTTGGTGCGGATATTTAATCCCTCCTTTACACACCAATTGGATTTCGTGGCATGTTTTGCGATCTGATGGTATCAATGTTTTTCTATGATCTTAAATTGACCGTTGTACGAATGAGTCTATATGTTCTTTGCTTGGTTTGCANTCTTTGGTTATTCCTTACATTCATTCCGCGAACGAATATTGTATTATTCTTCGAGTACTGTTGGTTCATGATAAGTTGGTGCGGATATTTAATCCCTCCTTTACACACCAATTGGATTTCGTGGCATGTTTTGCGATCTGATGGTATCAATGTTTTTCTATGATCTTAAATTGACCGTTGTACGAATGAGGCTATATGTTCTTTGCTTGGTTTGCAATGTATTTGCGTAAGTGTTCACTAGTATGAGTTCACTTGATGATTATTGTGATTGAAATAGCTTGCAGTAGAGGGGTAGAGGTTGATAAAGTTGTTCGTGGGTGTACTACAGTGATAGAGGGTATTTCTTTTATGGTTGATTTGATACCTTTTTGGACATGGAAGTTTCGATGGAACTTTAGGGTTTAGGGTTTAGGCATAAGGCTGAAGTAATATCCCATGAAAAGGTGGTTCGTATCCCTTTAGAGAATGGCGATGTACTACGAGTACAAGGGGGTTTATTCTACCTGGTCATTCCCTGTAGAGAGCATCTGTGTTGTTTGTTAAGAAGAAGGATGGTTCGTACAGGATGTATATTGACTATCGGGAGTTGAACAAGTTAACGGTTAAGAATCGGTATTCATGAATTTGATGAATCGCGTATGTAAGCCCTATCTGGAAAAGTTTATGATTGTGTTCATCGACGATATCTTGATCTATTCTAAGACGAAGGAAGAGCATGGAGAACATTCGAGGTGGATACTTGGTTTGTTGAAGAATGACAAGTTGTACGCCAAGTTCTCGAAATGTGAGTTTTGGTTACAAGAGGTGTGTTTTCTTGGACTTGTGGTGAATAGTGAAGGTGTACATGTGGATCCTAGTAAGATTGGAGTAGTCAAGAATTGGAAGGCTCCTACGACGCCGTCTGAAATACGCTCTTTCTTAGGATTGGCTGGGTGCTGCAGAAGATTTATAGCGAACTTTTCAAAGATTGCTAAACCCCTCACTTTGTTGATACAGAAGAATAAGAAGTATGACTGGGTAGAAGAACAAGAGATGGCTTTTTAGTCATTAAAGGATAGTTTGTGTAATGCACCTATTCTAGCATTACCTGATGGACCAGACGATTTTGTTGTGTATTGTGATGTGTCGAGTCAAGGTTTTGGGTGTGTGCTAGTGCAGAGAGGTAAAGTGATAGCTTATACTTCCCGACAACTCAAGATCCATGAGAAGAATTATACCACTAATGATCTAGAGCTTGGTGCGGTTGTATTCGCTCTCAAGAATTGGAGACATTATTTGTATGGCACGAAGAGTATTGTTTACACTGATCATAAGAGTCTTCAACATATTTTTACTCAGAAGGAGCTGAATATGCGCCAAAGAAGATGGATTAAGTTGTTTAGTGATTATGATTGCGAGATTCGTTATCATCCTGGAAAAAAAACGGATGTGGTGGCTGATGCGTAAATAGGAAGGAAAGGATTAAGCCTAAACGTGTGCGAGCTATGAGCATGACGTTGCAGTCAGGAATTAAGAGTAATAGTGGCAAAGCAAGAGGAAGCTCTCAAGGATGAGAACGATATGGCTGAGATGCTGCGTGGGTTAGATCAACAAATGGAGAGAAAGGAGGATGGTGGACTATATTTCCTAGATCTAATATGGGTTCCACTAGTAAAACATGTAAGAAGAATGATTACGTGGTTTAGACCAGCTAATGGAAAGGAATGAATAAGGAGGATGGTACTTTGCGGACCAGTTATTGGTTCCACTAGAATGAGGCATAAGGACATCAAACATGCAAGGTATTTGATACATACTAGAAAGGATGAGACGTATTATTACCTTAGCAAGAAATGTATTGAGGAGCAAGTATGAAGATGAGTACGATTTATCATTTTTAAATGAATGGACTAAGTGAGCGTACAACTAGGCGTTGGATGGAGTGATGAGAGCGTGAGTGTGATTGATGTTGGAGGAAGTTGGGGTATGCATTTACCCTTAGCTGAGTTCTCCTATAACAATAATTATCAGTATAGTATTAAGAATGTGCCGTTTGAAGTGTTGTATGGAAGTGATTGTACAATATTTTACACGACCAGGCCTTCGATGGTGATCAAAGGATATAGGGGATGATGTGGTTGAGCCAAGCTTGTGTCTAACCTGAAAATAAGAAATACAAAGACACTACGTTAAGTGATTGCGCGGGGGTTGGGCCCTGCGAACCACCTCCGGCGTGTGAATAAGTATTCGGTATGGAAAATTTAGTGAGAGTATAGTAAAGTAGGGTTATTCAGATTGCATACCAGACTTGTGGATCGTCCAAGCTATTTATAGAGGAGAAAAACAGCTTGGAGAGTGCTTACACCTTTTTCGGAGATCATGGGGGCGTCCCGTGATAAGTGGCAAGCGCTAGGGGTTAGTGTCCCACTCCTCCTGGTTTAGCGTGAGAGCTAAGGAGGAATATGAGACGTGGGTAAGACTTGGTCTTCCTCATGTTGAGACTTGGCTTTGTTCCATCCTAACATTTCATCGAGGGATACCCCGAAGGGTTTAATCCTTCGACTGGCGAATTCCCATCTGGTAACTAAGTCATAGATGACTAGTTTTACGCCAATGAAAGTGTTAGGAGGCTAGCCAGAGCCTGCGATTATGTAGGTTTCGAGTAGACCCGAAGCGGTGTCCTTCGACCTACTCGGAGGGTACATTATCAAGCCCCCCAGTCGAAAGTGATGTACATGTACAAAGGTACATTGCTTACGACTCTAACTGTCTCTCATAACATGTCCCTAATCGTTCATAACTGGTAAAAGAGGGAAACATGTTTTGAAATTTGAATACGCAATAAATGCGCCTATTGGATAGTGTCACAGCCATAATGGCAGATTTATCGAAAACCCCAAACGACCATTCAAAATTTAAATGTTCGTATAGGGTCTAGATACGTAGCATTTATCACCACGCATGCTTAACAATCAATAAAGGCGTCAGACCCTATAAATACTCATAAACTCGAAAACCCTAATTGCTTTCATTCACGCCTCCAAAAATTACACGCAGTTGTATTACCGAGTCGAGCAAAAGGTAACATCCTTTCTCAGTCTTACTTTTTTAAATACACCATATATCACCGTGCGCCATGGATGCTAAACGTATCATTAGACAACAAAAATGCAATCTTTCCAAAGAAGCGTTAGCCACATTCCTAAAATCGTACCCCATACCCAAACAGTATAAAGTAATTCTTCCCACCAAAGACTAAAGCATTTATGATGCCCCTAAAGGGTATGTTGGTATATACACCCATGCCTTCACTCGGTCAAATTTAAGAATACCCCTCCATCCACTGTTCTTAGAGCTATTGCAATTTACAAGGTACATATATCAAGGTTCAACCCCTTCGGTCTGGCCAAACTTACTACTTACATAGTAATATGTAGGGCGTACGGTTATGAGCCAAATCTAACCGTGTTACGAGGTTTCCTCAATTTGTGCCCTGGTGGCGATTGGTTAACCTTGTCGAAGCGGGGGGAGTCAGATGTGCCTGTCTTAGTTACAAAACCCTTCAAAAACATTACCAACTGGAAAGGGAAATTCTTTTTCGTGCAAAGTACAATCATACCTCCACAATATCCAGCTCTCCTAGATGAGTCCTACCGATTTGACCGCAAAAAGTTTAATGATCCACTGCCAGCCAACGTTCAGAATGATCCACTCTACCAGCGTCTTGCACGCTACCCTGTGAATGTACAAACCTTTCCGGAGCCCATTTTGTATATGGCAGGCATCATTGATCATTGGAAGGGATCTCCGTTGGAGCCTGAGATAGAGTGTCAAGGAAAAAGTATGCAAACATGTTTATTGAGCAAAATAGGTAACTTATTTGATGTTATATTATTTCTCTTTTGTAGGAATGGCCTTCCGAAATTTTGTCATTTCCGGTGGTGCAAAAGAGGTTAGCTTCCTTCCTAGAGAAGCGATGGATCTCAGCTATGGGGCTGGTTCCCCCTCCGTATCCGTGAATGACAACAATATTGTTGCCGTCGTTGTTGAGGATGAGGCTGCAGCTTTGGTACCTCTGAACACAGAGGAAAATCCTATGATCGTTGAGGATACTGCTGACTCAGATGAGTATCCTGTAAATGAAGAGCAGGTTGCTGCCGCTAGCTCCACTGGGATAGGTAGTAGAGTGCGTGAGAAGAAGGGGACCTCTTCCAAGTCTTTGAAGACTCCGTTAAAGAGGAAACCTGACATCCCTCTCCCGGCTTCAAGATTTGTGAAGCAAAAGGAATCCCGTGACAAAGCAATTACC